>LVTN01000178.1:0-22373 GCA_001649415.1 Musa itinerans
TATTTATATATGTATATGTATATATATACATCGTCTCACTGCTCTTTTTTTCTTTTCCATCTTAATGACTTACTCCAACTGGTCATTTAAATATTCTTTTACTATGATGAAGGCATGTATCGAAATATTTAAGCACATATGTTGGTTTTAATAATATCTATTCACACACATGTGCATTTATTAAGATCAATTATAGTATTTTTTATTATAAAAGATAAATAATGAAAATGAAATCTGATTTTAATATATTATTATATAGTCAAAGTTTTTATTAACTAAACTAATTGACATCTTAAAAATTTTTCAAATGAGATTTTAAACTTTTACTATTATATAAATATTATGATGTATCATTCTATCAAGTGGGTTTGATACATTATTATTAGAAAAATATTTTATGCTAAAAAAATTATTAAATAATATTTTAAACTTTTGATCGGTATAAAATGAATCTAATATATCATCATTAAATTAATATTTTAAATATAAAAATTACTCGTATATGATACAAATACTTAAGATTTCGACATATTTAAACTTTATAAATAACACAATCTTACATGAATCTAAATGTCATCATCAATAATTAGGAAGGTAGAAATGGTCAGACGATAGCTTTTAGATGGCGACGGGGAGACATTTGTAGTTGCCATTCGTTTTCCATTATTTGGTTGATTAGAATGATGGCATTAGTTCTTGGAAGCTTCTCCCTTGTTTTTCCACCATTACTATTGTAGCCATTGGGAAACATTTGGCCTCGGGATACTAAGATCTTACAGAAATCCCATCAAATCGTTCTCCATCCATACTATTCTCACCATTGATCTTTTCACTCTCTATGCAATCCCATCACAGTTGACTCGTCGCAAAGTGATTATTAATTCTAAGACATGTTATTATTGGGATCTTTTAATCCTTAATAATATGAAATAAAATTTAATTTGTTTTTTTTATTATTAAGAGTTTAAAGTTTATTAATGTGTGGATTGGTCGTCAATTATTTTCTCTTTATTCTAATCTTTTTATCATATGGATAGTTTACTCAACCGTGTCTATCGAATGCATTGAGACTCATCTTACATCATATAAATCACTAGACTAAATAATTAAGTGAGAAATTAACTCTAAGATTTGAATGGACTATAAAAATCTATTGAATTTGCTCTCATAAGTCCAAGAATTTGTTTTCTTTTTCAAATTTGAGTTAGGACCGTTGCTAAATTATGAACTTTCAACGATGATCCAACTTTTTCAACCTTTATCAATTCACATCATCTAACTTTTTCAATCTTTAGTTTATTTTATGATAATCAATCATTGATCATCATTTTTTTTATTCTCAAGGGTTTTTAGTTTCTTGATCATCTTCTTTTTATTCGACGCTTTTCGCATTATAAATAATTTATTCATGTATGTCTATCCATTATGAAGTGACTCACTATACTAAAATGAAATCAAATAATAACTTAAATTAGATTATTTAATCATACCTACATATATATATATATATATATATATATAGATCGAAGATTAATACAATCTAAAAATTAAAAGGTTAAGTCGTGTCCTCCTTAAGCAGGAGAAGTGCAAACCGAAGAAGACTCAAATGAAACTGCTGTCCACATCTGGATCGAGACAGAATAGACAATAGCATGCAACGCTCTAATTTTCCATGCACTGCATTGGATTTGGATTGCTGCATACGTTCGTCTGCAATATCAATGGGGGAAGAAGAAAGATGAAAGAGACTCGAGAGTGAAGTCACTCGCCAATATCAACGAGCTCGTGATTGACCAACGATAGAAGATGCCAAGATAAGGATGAGATTATTGCACTCGACCCTATTTGAAAGAGGATATCCCCTACAGGTTTGATGCAACTTATATTTTTTTTAATTGAAAATTTTTATGACGTCAAATATCATAAATGATGTTTACATGTTGATTCGAATGAATTCGAGACCTATCACTTGTGTAATAATATATTAATCAATTCAAATATCTTAAAAAAATAATATGATATGTTATTACTATGATAATATGATAGTATGTTTAATATGTTTACATGTGCACTTATCCCTAAAAACTTGACATGGATGAAATTATTTATGTGCCAGACTTAATAGAAGATTCTATTGTATGTCTTTTTCATTAATGAATTTTGATCTTAAGAACTCAATGATATGATAGAATATTTACTTGCTAAACAACTTACTCATGTATATATCACCCCCAAATTAGTGTTTTATATTCTAAAATTTATAGATGAAGGATGAAGTTTAGAATCATCGCTACTGTGCTACTATCTTAAATATAAATAATTAATTAAATAAGATATCTTTGATAAAAATAAACAATTTATTTATTGAAAGTGTATTATATTTATAAATCATATTTTGTTAAGCGATGAAGGTTTAGATGGAATTAATTCTAAACTTGGAGTTATCGAGACAAACCTTAGGAACTAAAGGTATCAAATTAATGATTAAAACTAAATATATTATATATAATTTCAGTGATATTAGGAGTGGGTTTAATCAAATCGGATAAACATACAATTTTAATAATTACAAGTTTTACGTACTTTAAACAAATTATTTAATAAGATAGATAGAATAACTAATAAAGACATTATTAATAGAATATTGATTGTATGATTAAAATGAGAATGATAATCAAGAATTTTGTGTTATCAACATATAACTATAAGCCTTATTAATTAATTCTATAAGACAGTTTCATGTGTCGGATGATTAAAAGATAACATATATAAATCAGGCTAATATTTCGTGAAGATTAATTTATGATGTCTGAGTGAGTCTTTCCTTCGCTCACTAGAAAAATATCTGCCCCATGCATTATGATGTTCATAATTTATTTTGCTGCAAAATGTTAGGTTGGTCCATACAAGTGGAGGTTGGTGTCATGCTACATTATTTCCACTGTGCTTGATGTCTACGTTGATGTCGAGCTCCACACGGATCAGAACTACATCATGGTTTCCCAAAATATCTCATAGCGAATAAGGGATTATGTGGCTCATCTTTATCCTTCTGATGGACGGATCTCAGGATCACAAGAAGAAATTGCAAGAAAGACTTAGACATCACTATATGTTCTATAATTTTCTTGCCACTTGGAGTGTTTCCATTTAATTTTAATGGGCTTATAAGAATACTATCAGTAATTTATGCTCAAGCATTTTAGATTTTAGATTGTATAGTTCAAACCAATCGAACTAATGAGTTATTAAGTTGAGATGAATCGAGTCTGATTACATATTACTTATACTATTAAGATTCTTATATTTACAAAAACAAAATATTTAATCTCATTATTTTAATAAAATATGACTTTTTTATTTTTTAACTATATAAAATTATCTTTTTAATCAATTTTAATATTTTACTTTCGTAAGTATAAACATTTTAATATAAATTTTAAAAATATAAAAATAATTAATTATGTAAGATAATATATGATTAGTTAGTTCGATGAATTATCATTATGATGTGATAGAAGATTCCTCTTTTATTTTATAGAATACACAGTGAAAGTTAAGCTGTCATGCTTTTGAAAAGTCATTGGAGACGCCAAAAGTTGGTTCTTGCGAGATGGAAAGTTGCTTGATTTCTTGGAAGAAAACAGAAGCACATCTAGAGACGCATACTTGGCGTTGTGTGGTTTGAGGAGAGTGATTTAGCTTATCTACTCTCGTCAGAGAACGAAAGCCGGAGAGTTGTCCTTATCATTTCATCTTCTTCAAACGCCAAGGTAGATTTTGATGCAATCTACCACGGTGAACGACATGCAATTACATAATGGCACTGCTGAACCCCAATAATTGAGATGAGATATCACCGACAACGCAATCTGGTGGCGATAAGAGAAAGATACGCGACGGCCCCACTTGGGGCTCACGAGACACTATAAATAATGCTTTATTATTTATTATTTATTTAGGAAATAAAAGTTAAACTTATATATAATCCAAATATCAAGAAATGATAAATCTGTTAACAGTTAGTTTAGAAAAAAAAATTAAATCAAATGATGAATTTATTCACTCTATCAATAATAATCGGATGTAATATTATTGAATCGAAAAGATAAGATAATTTTTTATTGGTTCTACCTCTTTCTTTTTAATTTCGATAGAAAAAATCGATCTTGATACCATATCGAGTCTATTATCATTAAGGTAAAATAGTTTAATCAATTATTTCGTCGGATCATATCGTGATAAATGATGCCAAAGTTCAAATATAATTATGATGAAAGAATTTATGTACAAGTATTAGAGCTTCTGTCATGATATAAATCAAATTGATTTTATATGCACAATACTAAAGTTTGATCTTTAACAAATTCTTAAGAGTATAAGATTATTATCGTGTTTCGATTTAATCTCATTTATCGAGTAGGAGAAAACTTGGATGAACTTATAATAATTAAATAAATTTATTATCATTAACTTGCATATAATGAGATCATGACATACCACCCAACTAAAATCAAACCTTTTTTCAATTTTAAATTATGATATTTTTAATACATCCTTTAGTTAGTAAATTTACCTCAAAAAAAAAATTTCACTTATTAAAAGGGTGATAATATTAATTAATTTAATCAGTAAAAAATTAATAATTTATCATAAGATCTTACTTTTCCTCATTTATTTTTTAAAAAATTACCTAAAAAAATCGAATAGCAACGATGACAAGCTGTCTTATTTCTGGTGCGTGGTGGGTGGCGGGTGTGACATCAAATCAAGCTCAGTCCTACCACCATTTCTAGAAACAATCGTAGTATTTTATTCTAATACTAAATTACTTGTCGAAAATGATCTTAGAAACAGTGGTAGGGAGTTGAAAATTTCAACATCCAGTCCATGTTCCCTGCATTCATACGTCAAGAACTCTCTCCTTGTCCTCTTCTCCCAGTAACTTCGCTGTCAACATTTGGAACCACAGGAGGACTCCACCCACAGCACAGCACTGCAATGCATGCTGACGAGTGGAACGACGATGCATTCTCTCTCTATCTTATCCTTTGTAGGGCTGCTGGACCTGTGTCAGACACACTGCTCGTTCCTATCTTTATGGGGCTTCAGATCACCGATCCATAGCATTTATGGCGACTGTCTACTTGTACGGTTTAATAACTTCGTATATTTTTTGTTAATATACGTGATTATATTCGTTTTATACTTAGTAACATTATACCCTTTTTTTCCCGTTTATTCTCATGCATAATATTTTCTAAACATCTCTTCCTCTCTCTCTCTCTCTCTCTAAGCCCACCTTCGACTCTTCTTAACCACCGTTACCTCTCGTCGGATGGGAATTGTAGGATTCTAGTTAAAAGTACGATTGGAGGGGCAAGATGCAACTCCTGATAAGTTTGGATCGACAGCACCGGTTGTGACCCAGCAGCGCTGGCAAGACCCAGGCGAGTGGTCTGACCGGGGTGGTGAGGAGAACCAACTCCCTCGCTATTTAAGAGACCTTGGAGAGGGTGGGGGTAGCAGCAAGAAGCACCCCCAAACTGCTCTCGCCCTTCCCTCACCTCCTCCTCAGAGGTCATGGATCCTTGCAAGGTATGAAGCTCTCTTCCTTCGCTCCTGCAGCCATTCGCTGTCCATGGCAGCACTTCTCTGCTCATACGTATTAACTCATGTTGTACGTAGTTATCGGTAGATCTCATGTGATGGTGTAGCGCAGCTGTATCCACCGAGGCAGGATGTTGCTCCGATCCTGCAGCTCGTTGGTCCAAACAGGGGCCCCACAATCACACTGAAAGCGGATAGCCGGAGCGGATTGTGGGTCCCTCTTGTTTGAACCAATGGCTGCATCATCCATGTAGCTCGCTGTGCCGGTGGAGACAGTTACCCTCGGGAGGAAATCTGCCGGAGATCTAACGCGATACGAAAGCGCTTGAAGTATGTATATATGTATTCCGAACTCTGATTCATATTCTCTTTTGATTGTTTATAGTTCCGTCCGTCGAGCTCCTTCGACACCAACTTTACCACCACCAACGCTGGTGCGCCCGTATGGAACGATGACCAGGCCCTCACCGTGGGATCCAGAGGTATGGGAATGGTGTCGAAGAGAAAGCCATCCTTAAGTCATGTGAGCTGCTGAAAGCTTATCATTGTGCTCTCAGGACCCATCCTCCTCGAGGACTACCATCTGGTCGAAAAGATCGCTCACTTCGCCCGGGAGCGCATACCGGAGCGCGTCGTCCATGCCCGAGGCGCGAGCGCCAAGGGCTTTTTCGAGTGCACCCATGATGTCACTCACCTCACCTGCGCCGACTTCCTCCGGGCGCCCGGCGTCCAGACGCCGATCATCCTCCGCTTCTCCACCGTCATCCACGAGCGTGGCAGCCCTGAAACCATCAGAGACCCCCGCGGGTTCGCCGTCAAGTTCTACACCCGAGAGGTACCTACTGTGATCCACCCTTGCGCCCAAGTACTCGTGCTCGTCTCCCCAAGGTCTCACCGCTTGTCTCATGGCGTCAGGGCAACTGGGATCTGCTGGGGAACAACTTCCCCGTGTTCTTCATCCGCGACGGCATCAAGTTCCCGGACGTGATCCACGCCTTCAAGCCAAACCCCAAGTCCCACGTCCAGGAGTACTGGAGGGTGTTCGACTTCCTCTCGCACCACCCCGAGAGCCTCCACACCTTCTTCTTCCTCTTCGACGACGTGGGCGTCCCGTCCGACTACCGCCACATGGAAGGCTTCGGCGTCAACACCTACACCTTCGTCAACAAGGAAGGGAAGGTCAACTACGTGAAGTTCCACTGGAAGCCCACGTGTGGAGTCAAGTGCTTGCTGGAAGACGAAGCGATCGTGGTGGGCGGCAAGAACCACAGCCACGCCACCCAGGATCTGTACGACTCCATTGCCGCCGGAAACTACCCGGAGTGGAAGCTCTTCGTTCAAGTCATGGATCCGGATACCGAGGACCGCTACGACTTCGACCCGCTCGATGACACCAAGACATGGCCCGAAGACCTTCTGCCGCTGCAGCCGGTGGGAAGGCTGGTCTTGAACCGCAACATCGACAACTTCTTCTCGGAGAACGAGCAGCTAGCGTTCGGCCCGGGTCTGGTGGTGCCCGGCATCTACTACTCCGACGACAAGATGCTTCAGTGCAGGGTGTTCGCCTATGGCGACACGCAGCGGTACCGGCTCGGCCCGAACTACCTGACGCTCCCGGTGAACGCGCCCAAATGCGCTCACCACAACAATCACTACGATGGACTGATGAACGTCATGCACAGGGACGAGGAGGTAATCTATATGTTCCGAGCTAGCAATCACTAGTTCTTGTTTCTGAATCTTGCCTCTGATGATCTACCACTGGATCTGTTTCTCAAGGTCGATTACTTCCCTTCGAGGCATGCTTCCCTCCGTCATGCAGAGAGATTCCCCATTCCAAATCGTGTCGTCACTGGCAAGCGTGAGAAGGTGAGATTCTTGTGGGATTAATCCTCTTATAAATCCACATCAAAATCTTTCGGGTTTCTGATGAAGTGCTCCTTCAATAAGCGCAGAATGTGATTCCCAAGCAAAACGATTTCAAGCAACCCGGAGAGCGTTACCGTTCCTGGGCACCTGATAGGTATCTATCGCCTTTGGTATTCTCTGTTCAATCTTTTACGAAGAATATCTTTTTGTTCTGCTTGGCGTTTCAACGAGAGAGACATCTGCTCCTCAGGCAAGAGCGTTTCGTCCGCCGTTGGGCCGAGCAATTAGCACACCCAAAGGTCAGCTATGAGCTCCGCAGCATCTGGATCTCGTTCCTGTCGAAGGTAAAGCTCCTCTTTCTCTCTACTTGATAGAACGCTGATTAGAGTTAGTGTGCTGATCATGGGCTTGTGGGAGAATGGCTGCAGTGCGACACATCGCTGGGACAGAAGGTGGCGAATCGCCTCAACATGAGAGCAAACATCTGATGAGGAGTATGCATGTAAAAGCCTGCAGTATATGCCTACACAGAGTCGTTCCGATCTGGTTGTTTATGTCGTAAATAAGCCATGTCAAGTCCGCGGCATGTTATCATCTAAATGGGACGTTTAAGAACTTGCTCGGTTCTCTTTGTAATCAGAAAGGAAACAGATGATAAATATATGTATCCTCGCCCTCGTGCTTTTCTTGCCGCATCTTGCGACCAAATTGACTTCATCTGTAGGCCAAAATTGATAGTCCAAGCAAATCGTTGCCACCTCCCCTACTTTACAGCAATGATCCTTTAAACCACATTTTAATATTAAAAAACTAATGCTACCAGTGCACTAATATAAAGCTGAGTAGATCACCGATTCCAAGTTTAATATAGAGACTCAGAGGAGTTGATGGTTCAGAAAGCAGCAAAAGATGCTCAACACATAAAAGAGTTTATGTGGTTCAGAAGACGTACAGTTTGAATGACCAGGCGTCAATCATGTCAGAGAAGACCATATGGTCGAGTGAGAGGAAAGAGATACAGATTTGGTCTTCGTGTTGGTAATGGTGTCCACCAGGACAGTACCAGGAAACACAAACACTAGGGTATTGCTTCTGTAGTTCTGCGGGCATGAGAAAAAGAAAAAGAGCTCAAAACACTTCTACAACGATCACAACTCTGCTCCCGAACAACAAATAGGATTACAGGGGGCTCGCTCGCCGTGAAAGGGTGAAAAAAGTAGGCCCTCTAAACCTGCTACTAACATGGCTGATAAGCATCATCTTCATGCAAAGATTCCATTGCTAATTTCTGTACATATGCTATAACAGAGCACAAACGGTAGCAAACATGTGCTGCCATTGGCTTCAAGGTAGAGGCATTTGATGAGCAAACGATGCTCGATAGCTATCATGAGTCTGAGTTGGATGAACATACTTTGATGGCGGTCTGTAATGATATCTCGAGCAGTACGACTGATCCTGGAATTCAATGTTGTTCGGATAAACAGGAAACTGCTCAGGCTCCTTGAATGATGTGACAGCATCTGGAATCAAAGGGGGTACCGAATTTTGATTTGAGGCACCAAAAAAGAATGGAGATCCACGGATAAAACCAGCATGCGAGATAAAGCTGCTTTTCTCAGGAATAGAAGCACGAATCTCGGAAATCATAGATCCTGGATGACCTGGCCAGATCATGACACCGGGTTTTCCTTGAGAAATGGCTGTAGTCGGATAAGGCGGTAGCTTGTTGCAGTTGCTGAGCAACCATGGAAAAGTGCAAGTCTTGGATGCAGATGAAGCCTGATTTGCGACCTGAACTGATAGCATCTTTCCCTCGATCCTGCACCCATTCATGCTTGCCGCAGCCTCAGCAGCAAAGGCGGGATCCCTGTACTTAACAAAACCATATCCTTTGCTTAAACCTGTGGTCTTGTCTTTGATCACTATAGCTTCGGAGATGCATCCGAAGGGCGAAAAGAGTTCCAGTAGCCTGTCATCATTCACGGATAGGGGAAGATAGCACACATATAGTTTAGCTTCATCAATCTCTTTTAAAGGTTTGCTGTTGGATGATGCTGGAGCATGGAATTGTTGATTGGACATCAAGCTTGATATGGAACTACCAACTGGTGGATAGTCGAAGGGACCAACTCCGCTACTTCCCAACTGTACAAAGAATTTATCACTCTTGCCGATTCCAGTGTTTGATGCAATCAAAGGACAAGCAACGCTATGATGAAATGCTATTCCACAGATGTCGCATAAAGTACTGGATCTTGGTGTTGTCTTCTGGACTTCACTGGAATCTTTGCCAAGTTTTCCATTCAACACAGCAAGCTCCCTCAGCTGAGCTCGCTTGTGTTCGTTCATTTCTTCTTCCACAGGAACCAGCAGTTTTTCCACCATTTGCACTGCAGAATCAAGAGAATTCTGAGTATCTGCCTCAATGTAGACATGCAAGTCATCTTCTTCAGATGACTCGCATCTGGAATCTTTATATGTCAGGACTCTTCCTTTTCTAATAGTACCTTTACCTCGCAGTGATATCTTGGCGCCTGTTTCCGTCTCCATTCTCTTTTGTGTGTTTCCACGGGGACCAATTATAAGGCCAATAAAATTGTAACTGGGATATTCTTTTACTGGAATATAAAGCTTCTTGGACAGCTTTGGGGGCTTGATATCAGGAGGATCAAAAGTGGGGTTCCTCTTAATCAGCTCTAAAATGATCTTTTGTCGATGCTTTATGAGTCTGGTACGGAGTCTGGCCACTCTTGAATTTATCTGGATATCCGACTCATTTACCTTTGGTTGGTCATCAACAAGTACGTGAGTGCTCAGCATCCGATTTACCTCAAAGAGCTGCGAGTTCAATTTCTCTGTTACCGGATCAACAGAAGTGCCACCTACAGGAATCTTGTCAAAATCTGGAAGCTTTAAAGGACCTAACAATTTCAATTTGGCATCATTATTAACCGATCTGGTTTTCCTCTTTTTAGTAGCCAGATCGATATCAACTTCTACCTTGTAAGTTTCAGGCTCCATATTGCTTCTCCTGCGTTTTCTCTTACCAGAACTTCCAGTATTTTCCTTGTCTGCAATGTTTTCATCACAACTCGAGCTCCTAGCTTTGTCCTTGAAGATCACGCTGGTCGCATAAGAATATATCTCTGGCTTGGAGTCATCCTGCTTCTGCCTCTTTTGCATATTGCCTTGGGATTCATCAGCTGATCTTTTTTTCTTATCTGAACTGGATGGTTTGGAGCCCAATTCACATTCTTCGTCGTCACCATCGGAAGATGACTGAGTTCTGAATCCTTCTGATACATCTTCCTGATCGTGCACTCCAATTGATTCCTCATCTGGCACTTGTTCCTGTGGATCTTCTTCGGTAGGCTCTGCCCAATATAGTCCTTCAATAACTTCTCTCTCACATGGTTTAGCCTCTCCATCAGGATCTTCTTCTTCAGCAAATTCTTCACCATTGGATTCTTCTTCATAGTTGCTCTCTTGGGTACCATATTCTGGCTCGCTATGGTTTTTGTGTTCACAATTAGGAGTCTCTTTGTCATAATCAGTTTCAATGTACAAGTTACAATCCATTGTATTTTTCGGCTTTCTAATACTTGTGCTGGTTCCAGATATCACAGCTGGTTTCCTATCAAACAAGCACATCACAATAAATATGACTCAATTCACTATGAAGACCAAATTAGATTCACAGAGAATAGATATCAGAGTTCATGGATCGATGCACCATATGAATCAATCAATTATGATGATTATTGTAAACAATGTGTGACTTACTGCTTCTAAACATCTAAGTTTGGCCAATTTACAACAATTACACCACTCACCATTCTCCGAATTCTTGGCTGAGTTAATGAAAGCTTAATATTTTGTGCCAACATCTCTAATACGAAAGAAAGATATCCAAATGCATGGTGTTTGACATCGAATCAAGTGCAAATACATCAACATTCAGAAGATTGACATCAGAAGTAAAAAAAAGAAAAGAAAACAAATTATAGAACTACAAATCCGCCAAAAATTAATTCGAGTCAGAACATTTCGTATACATGTTCTCTTGGTCTAATTTCTTTCCAAGAAACTATAAATGACCGTGTATGCCTCGATAGGTAACTGAGAACTGTGAGGTGAAAACCAATAATTATTTGAGATTAGCTGATTGTGGTATATCTTGTTATTGGTTTTCATCTTACAGTTCTCAAACCAAGAACGGGATACACCACAATCAGCTAATCTCAAATAATTCTTGGTTTTCGCCTCACGGTTCTCAGTTATTTATCCGGATACGCCACAAAAAAGAACAAAAAATTCTTCGCTGACCGTTCATTTACAGTTTCTTGGAAAGAAATCAGACAAAGTAAGAGAAGGTGTATAAGAAAGATTGCATCTTTTGTGTCCAAGAAGCCAAACATTGAAATTCCCAAGAAGACAAACAGCGAAACAGGAAAATTCGGGGTTTATCTTTCCAAATTTCAGCAAATCTAACAACATAAAATATCGATATAACTGAACGCAAGAACTACAGATGTGAAAACAACAATTATTATCCGGCGAAGGTAAATTCAAGAATGCATAAACGAGTGATCAGAAAAGCGCGAACGAGATCTTCAATCGGTCCAATAAATAAATTCAAGAATGCATAAACAAGTGATCAGAAAAGCGCGAATGAGATCTTCAATCGGTCCAATAAACCCTAGAAATCAAGGAAGAAGCAGAAAGAAACAAGCGCGCCGCGTCAAACCCTTGGAGAATCGACAGGAAAAGAAGATTGAAGCCTCGGATATTCGATCCAAGAGCAGCATTCCAAGGATCGAAGTCAGCGTCTTCGTCGCGGAGCTGAGGAAGACGAGGACAATTGCAAAACCTTGACGTGATTAGCGATTACTACGCAATGCCTTCTTCTGAGAAGGGAACCAATTCGCATTGATATCTGTTTTAGAATATTATCGTGTGTTAAATTTTCATTATTTGAAAAAAATGTGGCGTTATTCCTAAATCATTTTTTATTGGGAGATATTCACATAGATCCGGATCCTATAAGGACTCTTACAGGTGATAGTTATCGGATTCGGATCATATAAAGAGATGCATACGGATGCATATCAAGGTCGGCTTGTAAACTTCGTCTTGTATTGTACTTGTTGGACAGCTTCTATACGAAACGTATACAACGTATAAATAGACAAGACGTTACTTTCCCCCTCTCGTCCACGAACATAAGATTCTATTCTCTCCTTCCTCCGCAGGGGCGAGCGACGAAAAATGGCGGGCGAGGGCGAAGGAAACCCTAATCGGTTCTTCGTGGCGGTCCATGTGGGCGCTGGCTTCCACTCACCAGTCAACGAGAAGGCCTACAGGGGAGCCATGAAGCGCGCCTGCCATGCCGCCGCCGCCGTTCTTCGCAAGGTAGTCTTCGACCGGTCCCACGGAGTTTGTTCTATTTTCCTGGGGTTTGCGTATTTTTCACTTCTAAGTTCTTGGTTCCGGGATTTGCTTCGCGATGGTGTCGATCGATGATCCTTGAGGAAGGTGGTGATAGCTGATCGATTGAAGCAACGGCTAGCGCTAATGTTTTCTGTATACATGTTATTGTCACTAACAAATTGGGCCTTCCGTTTTTATCTAGAAGACAATATTGAAAGAAAACTCTAACGCTACATTAGACTTTTCATTATGGTCCTGAAGCTATTCAAATCTCTCTCTTTGGTCCATCAGATCCTTTTACAGGACTATTGGATTGTAGGTGTATGTTCTGTTTTGTTTTGGTATCCCATTCATTTGGACATAGGTCGTGTATGTCTTCACTAGGGTTTCACAGCCTTTCTGTGTTACATGATTATACTCCAATGATCGAATATATACTCTGGTGATGGATTATTAGGTGATCACGAAACTAGTGTTCTTTTTATTCTCATTTTGTGCTAGGTAATAATTATCTACCTCTGAAGCTATTTCTTGGTATGTAATGCTTCTTGTATTGTGGTGAAGCACTTGGTAATGTGTTGTGCACTAGTTATTCATTGTATTAGCTGATGTTTTCTATTGTTTCTAGGGTGATGGTGGATGTTTAGATGCTGTTTCAGCTGCTATTCAAGTGTTGGAGGTCTGTAATCACTTTCTTGTTTTCTTTTTTTGGCTTTCTAGTAATGGGTTTATTTAAGCCAGGTTTTAGCCAAAAGATCAATATGAATTATCTTGTTAACATAGAATATGCCTGCTGCCAACAAGCATTTTCTCATATCTCATGGCAGCTAAACAATGTATTTGCTATCTTTTTTAAAAGGAAAATTATAATAATATCTGTTATTGCTAGAGGTGCTAGTAAAATTATTTGGGTTAGAGTCACTAGATATGGAATTATGGGATAGCATTAACAATTACGAGTGCAGAAAGTACATAATCTGGGTCCTCGGAAAGTGTTCATCACGTTAGTGTGAGAAGAAGATAGAAAAATAGACAACCTGGAAATTTTTAGTCATGCTACGACAAATAAGAATATAGAGAGGAAGAGTTTGGACTGTTTGTTTCTTGATTGAATATTAAGCGATCTACAAGATTGGCACATCACCTGCATCATTTCTGTAACATACTTTTTGGGTAGTGCATGGTGATCAAGTTTTCATGAAGTTAATGAAATTAATATGTTTTTTTGTTTTTCTGGTTCTTGGACCTTTTTGTTCGATATGAAGAAATATTTTATAAGCATCTTTGGCCCATCTTGTGGGCAAAGATTGGACAACAAACAACTATCCTAATGTTATTGTATTAGGAGTATTCAGTTTAAGGCCAAATATATTTGTAAAGTTAAAGACAGGGGATAGAGTGATGATATGAGATAAAATGCAACTAATGATATTTTAGGAATAGCGCTTGTGGGTGCTGTTGATATCTTTTGCATGTATCTTGTGCTATGAAATATTGATGCTTCTTACTGGACAATTCTAGTCCATTTCTTGGAATAGATGAGATGCAGACCAGTAATAAAGACTCCAGATTATTTTGCTACTACACTGGAGGGATGAGATACTTACACGCTTGTTATATAAATATAATGTGTATATATTTCCATAGGATGATCCGACCACAAATGCAGGCCGGGGTTCAAATTTGACAGAGAAAGGTCATGTAGAATGTGATGCAAGTATCATGGATGGTTCTGGAGCATTTGGAGCAGTTGGAGCTGTAAGAGGTATTTCTAATGGATACTCATCTGTAGCCAGACACCAAATATAGGTTATTGGTATTTACATCATATTTATGGGACATAAATTTCAGATTTTGTTGTGCAACATAACTATGAGGTACTGAACCTTTTATTCTCATAGACCAGGTGTACGAAATGCCATTCAAATTGCCACTTGCTTGGCTAAAGAACAGACAACTGGGTCGTCCTTGCTTGGTCGAATACCTCCAATGTAATATGTGACTTCTTTCGACAAAAATGAAATGCATATTTCTCAGTAGATTTTGTATTTCATGGTCATCCTTAATGTTTTGGAAGTGCCTGTTTATTTCATGATTTTCTAACCAAACAAATCTAACAACTTAATTTGACAAACAAATATGAAGCTTTTGTGCCAGGATTAGTGTTAATAGTGTATATTATGTAGTTATGGCCTCTGCAGAAATTTGAACTTATTGATCTGTCTATTGTTGTGTTACCTGGAAAACATATAAATTTGGACAGTTGAGTTTTTGTTTAAATTAGAGTATACAAGTACTTGACCTTTCTAAGGTTGATCCTTTTTTTCAGTTGAATATTCGACACTTTTCTGTGCTAATCTAGGATTTTATACTGAATAGACAGTCGGCAATAGATACAGAACCTGTTTTTTCTATCTTTCTTAAACTGTTAACATCTTTAATTAACAATCACTAAATCCTTATTTACATGCAACTGTGCATTTTTTATTTTTCTTTAAAACATGTTATTTAGTCATGCTATTTCTTATACATAACTAGAATTTGTTGAGAAAGAATCCAGCACACATTGATGTCAAACTATGGTCATCTTTAAGTGTTGACAAAAGCCATGATTGCTCATTCGATATGAATTTTATTTGTTCAACTTGCAATGGAAGAGACAGATTGTGTTGCATTGGTGGATTCATACCTTGTGTCCATTCCATCTGTTTGTAAACTGATCCATGAAGTTAGATGGCTTTACAATTTTACCGGACCTATTCGGATCTTGATTTTGAGTTTTCCTAAAACAGCTACACCTGAGTCAACAAATGTTCAGATTTTTATGCAAAATTGTTGGTGCTCAGATGTGGTTGGACCGCATGATATATGACATTGTTCTATACCACTACTTTATCTGTGATGAAATATATTTTTTGCTTTTTATTAAGTTTAATTTTCTTTCTATCTCTCTACTGTACTTGAAGTGCTATCATCTTCTTCTTTTTTCTTTTTGTTCTCCAGGTTCTTGGTTGGTGAAGGAGCACGTGAATGGGGAAAGTCAAGGGGCTTAACCATACCTTCGAGTATTTTAGAAGAAGATTCTGTAATATCTTCTTCTTCTATTTGTCTTTCCATTTTTTCCATTCTGTTAATGGCAAAATTTTGTTATGTTTAACTTATTTCTTAATTGAAGTGTTGGTGCATTTTTTTCTGTTGTTCTTACCTGCTAGTTCCTTGTTGATTCTGAACAGTGGCTGGTGACAGAAAAGGCAAAGTCACAGTGGATGAAGTACAAAGCAATGCTTGCCGATGCGAAGAAAAAGAGTGAATGCTCTACGGAAGTGCCTACCTTAGCATGTAGGACTGCATCATTGCCTACAGACACAGAAGGTGGTTTTTGAAATCTTACTAGCTGCATACCTAACAATTTCAAAATATTAGCTGCATAATATATAAGTTAGATGACATTTGACTTTTACAATATTGTACAGGCTAGTAAAATGTTATATATCTTCAAGTTTCTTTCCTACTAAATGTTCTTGTAACACATTTGTCAGTCAATTTGACTTAGTTGAAGATCCTAGTAAGCTTGGCTAGTATGGACTGATAGATCACCACAGGTTTTTGGACCTTCACCACTGGCCCTTTGCATAAAAAAAAGAAGATTTGGTTGAAGAATAAGAAATCTTTTATATTTGTGTTTTTCATTAACCATTTGGGTGTACCATGTATAGATTCTACACTATTTGTGTTGGACAGTGTAGAGAAGTAAGATCCCATATGACATCCTTATTTTATATATATAAGCAACATCAACTTTTGGTACTTAATTTTGACTTCTTGAACATCTTTCTATAAATAAGCTATTGTAACTAAGTACTCTGTCATTGTTGCATTAGTTAAATTTATAATTTATTGTTTGTGGTTGAATATAGCTGACCCTGAACAGTAGGGATATTACAGCTTCTTGTTGTTTGTGGCTAAATTGCTTGTCTCTTGTTATCATTTTAGAATTAAATTAAGAATATTAACCCTTTTTTTATTAACTAATAGGCCAAAATTAACATTTTAGTTAGTCACTATTGAATAGTAGTTGAATACTGTTTTGTAATTTCATTTTATTTCTAAATCTTATTAGCATTAATTGTAATCAGACTTTGCTTTGCTTTAATGAGCATGTGCCTTGCCTCGCACTTAGCTCCACGAGAACTCTAAGTGTTCTATTGCAACTTGAATCTTTCATGGTTGGCAATCATACCACCTGGTAATGCTAGGTATTAATATATTCTTATTAGCTTTTTAAGATATTAATTTAATATCATTAGAGGATTGATAAAGGTATAATATAAGACTTATATAGAAATAGCAGTTATTTCCCATGATGGTTAGCTTTAGAGCACAATTCAAATTTGAGAAGGCACAATAAATTTTTTTATAGGACTTTATTCATTTTATTGCTAAACTATGCCATCAGTAAAAGTTTGTTCTGGAGTTCTAGCTGAGGCATATCTTGGTGAGAATGAGATTTATCTTCAGTCCAAGATGTTAGTTAGAAAATGTTATAGTTTAGGTTTGTCCAACCAAGGAACAACATGTCAACATTCCCCAAGCTAGGGGAAGTGGGATGAAATTATATGTTCTGCACCATCTTAAAGTCAACCAATAGGAAACAATCCACAATTACTAGATCTATTTGGTATCATCCTACCACTTTGCCTATTCTTGTTTAGACCAAGGTCTGCTGTTTCGATGTGTATCGCCCGGTACCGGGCGGTATGACCGGTACAGTGCTACAGTGTATTTGTAGTAGTACAAACAGTACCTTGCAGCACTGTAGCAGTGCACTGCAGCACTGTAGCAGTGCACTGTACACCTGGGTGTACCGCTCGGTACACCCATACCGTACCGTACCGAGCCCAGGTCGAAACTCCGGTACGGTATGGTATTGCAGACCTTGGTTTAGACACACAGACATGAATAATTATGTCCTTATAAGTGTATTCCTTTTACTCTAGATAGTCATGGTTTGTGCCGGTTGTTTGATTGTTTCTTTTCTATGCATATTTGGTTACATAAAACTATAGCAGAACTAACACCAAGTTGAATTTACCTTATGAACAGTGGATGAATCACAATCTTCAATAGTTGGGCAAAATAAGGAATTGGATGGTCATTCATTTATGAAAAACAATGACAAAGAGGATTTTGTTATGGATACAGTGGGGGCTGTATGTATTGACAGCAATGGACATGTAGCATCAGGGGCATCTAGTGGTGGCATTGCATTAAAGGTAGTGATTGTGGTTTAATAATTTATTTTTAAGTTCTCTGTCTCTTATGAACTGTTCCAACAAGATTTTGATCTTGAACAAAAGTTTACTTCTTTTATATATTTTATCTATTTCATGATAGGACATAGGGGATGCACATCGCACAACAATTTTGAATAAGAGAGATATCAAGAAATGACATATCTATTTACTCAGTCAATAACCAAGCTGGATCTGGTGTTTTATGTTCAATCTGCCTTTTCTTGAGTCCTGCGGATTAGATCAAACAATTTATTGAATGATGCATTCAATCCCATAAATGAATTAAAAAAAAGGTTTGTTTTACATCCTCTTTTTCTACAAGAACAATGAATATTTTTATCTAAGGATGAAAGAAAGATGGATTTGGTTGATACAACTAAATAGACACAACACACATTTCACCTGTACTTTCTAACGGGTGGGATCTATAAGAGTTCTGGATGTAAAATCGAATGCAAGCTCTCTAACTTGACAGTAGTTTCTGGATCTAAACTCTGTCAGCAACTTTATCTGAAAATTTGATTCTGAAGGTGAATGTTAATCAGGTTGGTGTATAACATGATCCTATGGCAGCTTTCTTCTCAAAGTTAATTTTTCTTACAGAAATTCTTCTGCTTTTCAATGTTAATCCTGTTCTTTCTATTTTTTTATACTCATTCATTTGACTTCCTTTATGACATGATACCTATTCCATTGGTCTTTTTATGTAGAAGTTAACTCTCTGGTGCAAATCAACCAACTGTAAACCACACCTAATGGTGGTCCATTTTCTATAATCTTTAATTCCATGATAGAATGATGGATACTATGGATTTATCCATTTAAATATATTCGTTCTGGCAATTATGATTAACAATGCAAGTTTGCCCTGTGAACTATTTGTATCAGTTACGGCCAAGCTTTTTCAATCTACGTATAATGTTCTTATGTGTTGTGGACTAGGACTTTAAATGGCTGCTTACTTTATATTTGGAACATGGAATGCTACCCTTACTATGGCTACTAGAACATATTACAGTTTAGGCAAGTTATTATCTCGATTTTAGATCCTATTATCCTTTTTTCAGTTTGTGATGATTACTTTGTCTTTAACATATTAATATGGTGTCAGTGTTAATACAGTTATTTGCATAGTGGAAGGCTAATGATTTCTGCTTGACAGTTGAAAGCGATGGAGTAAAACGATTGTAACATTGATGCTTACCAGATGTGATTATTACTAAATTGCATAAAATTAGTATGTTCCTGATTATAGTTTCTTTTTATTGCACATAAGAAGATGCTATGCTGGAAGATTGTGTTATATGCTAAATCTAACCCACTCATGCCTTTGATTTCCATAGCCATAATCTTTTAAGTGCTTGATTCTGATTAAAAGCTAGTAACAAATTTTTTTTTGATATTTTAGCTTATATTACTAAATAATCTGCTTGGACTGGAATTGTGTCTGTTGTAATGCATGACTATAATATACTCTTTTTGCTTCTAGTTGATCCCACACATGTTAAAATATTAGATGGGCTTTTAGGTTGATGGGCGGGTTGGATTGGCAGCAATGTATGGTTCAGGATGCTGGGCTTCAGTGAAAGATCCCTTTGGCTCTCCATTTGTTGTTGGATGCTGTGCAACTGGTGTCGGAGAGTGTTTGATTAAAGGGTTTGCAGCACGTGAATGTTGTGTGTCATCATCATTGTATGTTCTATGACTTAATGCCATTTGTTATGTCATATTAAGATTAGATATATATGTCTAATGTGTAAGTTCGTTTTTAATGGGCAGTATCATTTTTGTCATCATTACAAAATTTCATTTTCAATGATCAGAAATTTGTCAAGTTTATTGTGCTTCATTGCATTGATGCTTTCACTGGTGAACATGTCAGCGTTTTGATGAACATGTTTATAATGCTTTCACTGGTGAACATGTCAGCGTTTTGATCTTCTGCTAGGTTTCCTATATGATATACTTGTGTATTCTCCACACATGTATTAAAGCTTTCCTATAGGATGTACATGCATTGATGCATTTGGATCATGAATTTAGAGGGGTACCCTTATGGCTATTTAGGTGAACTATTACCTATATCTATACACCTGTAACGCAGGAAAAAGGAGTCAGTGATATGAACAGTTTGTGGTTTTGTTTCTGTGAGGTCTCTCTTTGGACCGCACATGACTGACTCTAGTTTAAGGGTGAGTATGCAATTTTCTCTTAAACAGATAGGTGATAACTCTCTTATAAATGTTTGGATTTAAGGCCTATAGACTTTAATTTCCTTATTTCACATGTTCTCCACTTCAGTAAAATCTTAAGTAGAAAATCCAAGTCACCTTTAAAAATTGAAGTGAGATCTCTGGAGTATGCATGCAAGTGAAATTCGCCCTCAGAAGTCGAGTGAGTTCTGTTGCCCATTTGAGGTGGCTAACTGGCAGTGTCATTAAGCAGCCCAACAGACTCGGGTAAATATAATTCTTATTGCTTATTATGGTTATATTTGATTATTTGTAGATGCTATATGCATTTCAGTTATTAGTTTGAATAAAGTGGAAAATTCAAGTCACCCTTAAAGTTTATGTGAGATCTGTGGAGGATTCAAGTGAGATTCAATCTCATAAGTCGACTGAGATGTATCACCTATCTGAGGTGGTTAACTGAGTGTCATTAATCATCCAACAGACTGGGGTACCATAAATCTCATCACTTATTATGGTTATATTTGTAGGTGTTATATATGCATTTAAGTAATTGTTTAAAATGGTCGTTGTATTTTAATGCTCACAGTATCGGTGTCTGTCCTATGTTTAGGTCACAGTCAGGTCCTGTATCTGCCTGTATGAAAATCCTTCGTTCTCTTATCCACAGTAGCAGTCAAAAATCCCATGATACAGGTGGTGGTGTGTTGTTACTGCAGGCTGATACTGTGAAGGTGTGTATCCAATTATATTGTTTTTCTTTATCACATTATATGGCAAGATCCATGATTTTTTTTCTGCAGATTGCAGAAAATTTATCTTCTTTGAAAGCAGTCGAGGTTGTAGCTGCCTATTCCTCATCATCCTTTGGGGTAGGCTATTTTGGAAGCTTCATGGATCGTCCAAAGGTATCCATCCCAGTTTAGTCCAGTATCTGTTTGAAATGTTGTCTATACTGTCTTAGAACTTTGTAATTGGAAATTTGTTTTGATTAGCTTGTCATATTTGAGGCTTTCAGAATCAAACTCGAATTATTTTCACGGATACTTCTATTTAATTTTTAAACATTTACCTTTTCCTGGGTTAAAATTGTTATTGGCTATCTGAATCAGGGAGGGACAGCACATGGTTTTGAGTACCTTGGTGTATCGTCTGGTATATTGGGTATGCTAAGGTCTGAGTTAGGTCAAGGACACTGGTTTATCATGGCTACACTTCAAGTTCTAATAGACATTTGATGTGTTATTATTATTTATGGTTCAGTCCAAGCAGTCTGGCACCGTATCAATTGCCAATCTGATTAGGGTCTGGTAGGGTTACTAGTTCCTTTTTCTTAAACCTTTGGACAATGTATTAGAAAAATAATTGTGGTCTCTGTACAACATTTTAGTTTTTGACCTGGCAGATAAAACATTGATCTTATGCCTTTTTTTTCAGAAGCATATTGAAATTTGACAATATGCAGCAGAGAATTCTTTGAGCTTCTTTTGCTTTCTTTCATTCAGTATCTGTATCTAACCCTTTTGGGAGGCAGATTTAAATTTTGGATCATATGAATACCAAGTTATATTGGAATTTCCCTGTAATTTGTAAAACTTAATCATAAATCTGCTCTGTCTCTTGATCATAATAAGGTTCATTCAATTTTGATGGTAGATGAGAACAAATTATCTAGAGATTTTTTATTAAGACTGAAATCAGCTGTCATCATCTTGCGGCCAAATAGTAGTGCATTGTTGTCACGGGCTTAGCTAGAATTGCCTAAGCCGTAATGCACCCTTGCGGCCAAGACGCACACTTAACTTGAGTTGCCTAAGTCACGAAGCGCCCTTGCAATATGCGTCCTCAAAGGTCAGCCAGTTTGCAACCTCATGTAGGTCCCGAAGGACCTGTAAAAGAGAAAGTTGATTAGTTTGAAGAACGAGCGATGGACAAGTCCCAACGTCTCGCAAAAGGGGAAGCTTTACAAGCAATT
>LVTN01000178.1:22429-48385 GCA_001649415.1 Musa itinerans
GTTGCCTAAGTCGCGCTTCGCCCTTGCGATTTGCGTCCGCAAAGATCAGCCCGTTTGCAACCTTACGTAGGTCCCGAAGGATCTGTAAAAGAGAAAGTTGATTAGTTTGAAGAACGAGCGATGGACAAGTCCCGATGTCTCGCAAAAGGGGAAGCTTTACAAGCAATTCAGCGAGCACCTTGCGTGCACAAGAGAAAAGAGAGAGAGGAGGAAAACAAGGACTTTAGAAGGTTGAACGAACACCTGCAAGTTCACAAACAGCTGCTCACCAGGTGCCAGGCGCAAAGACAAGTTCCCGTCAAGGTAACGTGCGAACTTGTGAAAGATTGTTCAACACCCGACACTATACCGAAGCCCCATCTCCCATGGTGTCACCCGGGTGGTTTCAGGGTGCTAAGATGGTTGACATTTCGCGTGCAGCAACGGGCTGCATAAAACAGCCCGTGGCACGCGAAAACGAAGCCATTTTGGGCTGTTTTGCTTGGTTCAATGAGCGATCGTACTATAGTGCTACAACTTGTTCGAACTTATATTTTTACAAGCAAAAGAAATCAAGCCAAAACATGCTGCCAAGCAACTGTATATGTAAACAAAAGTGATGAACGGTTCGTTGAACAAAGTTGTTGCGGGTGCACGACGATTGTTCGTGACATTATGGCTTTTTTTTTTAATGGCAGACCGTGGTTTGAAATATGTATTGGACGTGTCATCCTGAATGGTGTTTACTTGTCCAAAAATGCATTGATAATGGACCATACAACATGCTGCCGCTTTTTATTGTTTCCTCCAATTATAATGGGGATCTAGGTTGGCACACATCTTGATGTCTGAGGCATCATACCAGTCTGAATTGGTGTCAGACTTGTATGTTATACATTGTGGCAAACTATTTATTACATATACAAATTTCAGAAATACTATCTGTTTTTCTCTTGAACTATGCTTTGTTTAGTTCAATTTCTACATAATGTTATTTATCTGAGCAAGGGTTTTGATTATTGTGTGATTAGATTTACTGTCTTGATTTTATTTTCTTCATTTTTGGACATAGTATTGTTTCAGAAAGAAATGTGCTCTTTGTTTGAGGTGCCTATGCTCACCAGAAATGTTCAAGATGTTCCCATCTATCTTTCCATCTTATATTAATTTGGAAGCTGATAGATTATCAAAATAAAAAAAAAGATAACTAGTACTAGTAGTTCATGCATCATCTTGTTTGTCTATCTACTTGTCAGAGAGGACGACTGCAAAAATGCAGCCAAAAGAGAGTAGAATAATTAATATGTTGACTTTTTTTTTTTTCGAAGGCTTATAATTTGTCAGGAAAAACAAAAATACTTTCTTGTCTTAGTTGTAATAATTCAATGGTATCATAAGATTGCAAATATTGTGCTTCTTGCTGAAGAAAATTGACTGTAGGTGACGCTATTTGACTACAAAAGGATGCTATCTCTCTTTTCACGGAAAATGCTTCTGTCATGTTCCAAGGTTCACATATGACAATACTTAAAAGAATGGTTTAGTAGGAGAATGCTGGGTAAAAATGGTCATCATCAGCTCAGTATGAGAATGCAGTTTATTGCATTGTTTCGTTATGTGATTTTTTTAGGTGTTTGTCATTTTGTTTTGTGGAGCATAAAATGCATCGTTGATGTGCTTTTCTGGATTAACAACGAGAGATATGGTTTGATTGAAGGGAGTAGAACAAACGGAATGAGATAGATAGCTGTCTGTCTTCTGATATATTTGTTGTCTTGTGATTCTTATAGGTGTCAGTACTTAGAGCTGCGGAACCACGTGACAGCAGCAAAGTCAGCCAATTTGCAACACGAATTAATTTTGATGCTTTATGATGGAAGTCGCATGGCATGGTCTGCTACATGTTAGGTCATGATATTTTAAGCAACGAATCCCTGCCCAGATTCTCTAATTCGTCCAAGATAGGAGGAAGAACAAATCTGAACGAGATGATTGGTGTTTTATCGGCCCTGATGTGTGTGTCATCATCGCTACAATACCGGTACTCAATTATTTGTTCGTTCATATCTCTATCATTTGTGCTTTTCTTATTTGTTGTCTGGTACTACAAGTAGAGCGCAGCTGTCTTTGTGAATGCTGAGAAGAGGATGGTAATGCTTTTGGATCAACGGTGACATTCTGATTTTAAGATTAATATTATTCACAGCACCATGACTTTTTCCTAAGGTTTCGTGTGATGCTATCTATATATACTATATAAAGTGTATAGATGCTAGTGGCTTGCAGGGCTTCCCGTACACCGAACCTCTAGGATTTTTATTTGCCTTTTTTTTTTCTCTTCAAATATTCGTTTGCAAAATTTCCATATGTAATTTGGATGTACAACATATTCTAAATCTCAAAATAAGAAGGGTCAGTCGAAATGTTATTGGGAGGAAACTTACAGAAACAACATTTACTCTCATCTGTGTTAAAGAATTAATCTCTAGGTTGACTATCTACCAAGACCTATAACAATGCAGCACTTGCGACATTTGAAATGCATGTCGGATGTAGACTTTTACCACGAGAGCTATTGCTCGCCAAACTCCGACTAAACCCTATTAATACATGTTAATATCACAGCTTTCATCTGTTCCTTGTCCAAGGATGATTCCACCACAATCTGCACAAGGAGAGCAAGGAAAAATCATCTGCAATAACTAAATGAAACATATGGAAAGTTTGTTGCACTGACGATGAAGAGATCTGTGGAACAAACGAATAAGTTCTAATTGAGAAATTATGTTCACACATCTGACTATTTCAACAGCATGGATCAAGAAACTTCCTAAGGTAAGTCCATTGTCTCCAAATCTAATATGACTGCCTTCATTCAATAAGCCAGCTAGTACTTACTACCTGCTAAAAAGTTGAATTGATTGTGTACTCCACAATAATTAAGTTTGCCCTCGTCTTTGAGAGCAGAAGACAACTAAGAGCAGTTGCCATTATTTCTGGGACACTCGAGAGAACCAAGAATGTCTAAGAAACAGTCTACATCGAGAAGCCTAAATGATAGTCAAACCAAGAATGTCTAAGAAACAGTCTACATTGAGAAGCCTGAATGATAGTCAACCGAAAAAAGGATAATCTTCATAGTGAAACATTTTTTGTGCCTACAAAAGATGCATGTTGTGCACACACAACAAGGCACAAGATTCCATAACTCAGCAACAATAAGAAGCTGTGAGTTCCAATAGCCTTGTCTATTGCCGTCTCACAAGACAGAAGGGAAAACAAAACAAGTCCAAGGTTTTGAGACATCAAATTTAAGTCTTCTTAGGATGCTAAACATTTTTAATATAGGCCGTGAGCTCAACAGATAAATTATGAAACAAACCAACAAATAACTAGAACTTTTAGACGTAAATTACTGGAGCCTGAGTACCAGGTGAGATGGCAAGAAAAAGGGATCCATACTCAGATTGTTAAAAAGTAGCTGTGAGTTGCAGACTTATAACAAAGGATTGTCTTATTGATTGGTACTAGATGGCACTTGCTGAACAGTGCCACTCATGTTGACACATGGCTGTTCCAATTTTTAGCTTGTGCTTGCCAACACCTTATTGTACCATAATATTCCAGAAAGATAAATAGCATCGCCCTAATGCCACAAATCTTCGATGTTGACAACCACACATGTGGCAGCCAGGATCTTGTCTTTTAGAAGACATTATTTGATTCTTGGAAGTTGTACAGAGAAAGAGACCAGACAATGTCATCAACTAGACATGCAACTTGATATGACTCTTTGAAACACTAACAGATCAAAAAATGATTTTCATGCTTCCTGGAGAAGTTTAAGATGATTCTTTTTAGCTGAACCAGATGAAGAAATCAACTTTTTTTTCTCAATTTCCTTAATTAGTCACAGCTAAGAGATTTTGGCATTGGAAGGGGAAAATTGGTCTTTGTTAAGAGAGTGAAATTTCCAATTTAAAGTTATTGACTGTCAAAGTGAGTAACATCTGGGCATTTTAGTAATTTGCACTTTATCGAAACAGTTATATCCACTCAGAAAAAGTCATACCTCTTGGACCTTGTTCTCATAACGAGCAAGCAACTTGTACTTGTTGTCAAACATAGAAGCCATATACACCTGAATATAGAAAATTTTGAACACCAAATTGAGCAATTTTTACTTGAAAAGTGCAGCATATATGGAATACAAGTTACCAATTAGTTATAACATGAAAACGAAAAGCATCTTAATGAATACAGGAAAAACAACTGTGCTCATTAACCTGAAATGTTGGAGCTAAACCCGGGCTTATAAAGAAACGACCTTTAGAAACACCGCTAATTCCATCAGTTTTCTGCAGCTCTTGGATAAGTGAGTCCACATCAGCCCACTGATAGGAAAAGTTTAAACACTTTATTGGTCAGAATACTGTGAGGCCTTGATCTGTAAAGCTAAGTTGGTGCCACAGTAACAAAAGACCTTTCTTCACAATATCTATAATCATTTACTATTATCTAGAATTGCTTTTGAATCATTCAAGGCATCTCAGGGATACTGGTAAGATATATCACGACATTATGTCATGATGTACCTAGAGTTTGAAACAACTGATGAACAATGTGATAATATAATTGGAGACTTGAAAAGAAAGAGAGTACTGAACTAGGATCACAAAGGTGGAAAAGTCCATAATGCTTAGTCATTATTATTGTATTCTCATAATTGGTACAAAAGTATCATAATGATCAAATTCAAGGTTTAAAAAGCTGGCAGTGGTGTCTATACCAAACTTGTTTGAACCGGTAACCACGTGACCCGAAAAAAAAGCTAAAAGAAAAAATCAAACATGTCGAAACGGGACCTGCACCACATCATATGCAGTTTGGACCATAAGCTACTAGCCATATCACCTATTACATTAGGGGTATTTTAAAACAAGGATCCGACAGCTAGGGGGTCTTTTTTCACATTAAGGTCACTGATAAACAGAAGGAAAAAAAGCTACAAATCTTGATTTAGGATCCAGAAAGGATATATTTTGTCATTGGCCTAAGTTTCCAAGGACTTGTATTATTTTGTAGACATGTTCTCAGAAAAGAGAAGTTTATCAACAGAAAGGTTTCCTATTTCCTAACTTACATGCACTAAAAGTATTGAACATGAATGGTAGCAACAAAGCTTCTAAGATCAACTATTGAAAGTGGGATTCATGTAGCCCACAATTTTGCTTTACTATCATCACCAGTTATTTGTCTTCATTTTTAATCCTTTAAACAAAAGAAAATTCATTATTGATCAATACAACTTTAAATTCAACTATTTAAAGTTAAATGACTAATGCTGTAAGTGCATTTATACTAAAATAAAATATTTAAAACACAGATCGAGTAATAAAGTTGAAAAAAGGTTAACACCTCAGCATCAGATTGTGTTGCTTCTAGTCTTCCACCCAAAGATGCATGATCACCAACAACAGACTCCAAGGCCTCTATTAATGGGTCTGGCTGAAAGTAAATTCATGACCACAGGTCGAAGCATTATGTTCAGACTTATCTTACTCCATGAAACTCATGATAAATAGTATGCCAAAATACCATTATATCTTTCAATGATAACATGATCCGTTCAAGAGTATAATCCAGTTGATGAACTTTTGCCTCGACAATCTGAAACAAGCAAATAAGCTTATGAACTTCGAGAGCTTCAAAGAAAATGGAAAATGCAACATGGTATCAAGAATTAAAAAGGAAAGACTGCTAGCAAAACATGACACCTGCTTTAGTTATAGTAAGAATAGGCTTTGGAAACATCTCCAGAATCAGTCAACAAGTACCGGTGCATACCAGACACACCTACTAGTATGAATTTGATATGGTCATCCATGTCTGAAGCAAGTGCAAAAATTCTTGTTTTATTAATTGATGAAACATAGTAAATGTATAATGCATACAAAAAGATCATATCCTCTTCTAAAATCAGGGTACTGATCTATCATTTAATATCCCCATGATTTATCCACTAGGGAGACTAGAAAGCGAAGCTTCATCAAATGCTTGTTCAATCCATGCCAGACACATATTATCGCACCAAGGCTACTTATCAGATTGGCAGGTACATGCCCAAATCTTCATTTGCTGCATCTGTTCTTTAAACATCCATTTAAGACATCTTTATGATACCTATGGAAACTACTACGTTTTGTGGAGTTCTGCTTTTCTTCGTTAAGGTTGACAGACATGTAAATTGCGTAGTTTGTTGTGATCCAAGCTCAAATCACATAGTGCTTCCCGCTAAAAGGGCACACAAAAGTTGCTTTTCTAAACCAGAGCAACAACTTATGTGCTAAGTCACCTCACTTCCTCTGTCATTGATGGACGGCTCCGAAGGTCTAGCTTTCATGTGCAATTCCCTCCACCGTCGCTGCTTCCATGTGTAGCTCCTTCCACTATCGAGGGAGAGGACCGCAGCTTCCTCCACCACCAACGAATACATCTAAAGCTTCTTCCGCCCATGACATCATCATCCGAAGCTTTCTCCATCGTTGCTGCTATCGTCCGCAACTTCCTCCACCGTCATTGCTATCGTCCGAAGCTTCCTCCGCTGCTACTACTGTTGTTTGCAGCTTCCTCCATCGCCACTGTTGTTGTCCGAAAGTTCCTCCATCATCGCCGCCCTCTCCTTCCCCACTTTCCATCGTCAATGACTTTTTTGTCCCTCTAACTACTGTTAATAATGGATTAAATATTGTTAACTATTATTACCATATAATAGTTCATATTTAGATTTTAGCATTGCTAATCTCTATTTATTTAGAACTGTTATTAGGGTTTCAAGATTAATAGCAAATGTACAAAGCAATTCAAAAGATTCATCATAAAATTCAAGAAAGGATCCTGCTTGGAAATACAATTATCTAAAAGATTCCAAAGATTCTAATACAATTACTTGTATCTTCTATGATAAGACTACTAGAGGTGATATTTTTCATGCAAAGCAGTATCAAGTAAGGAACCTCAAGAATGTATCGGTATACAAGAAGTGTCCACCTGATGTAAAAGAAGAGTTGTTAGAGATGATGAAGAAGAAGATTATTCAGAAAGTGTCAATGCTAGTGGGAAAATAGTATATGATAGGAAAGGAAAAGAAGTCATGATTGTTAAGAAGGGTAAAAAGGGACCAATGTACTTATATATGTATCAAGGATCATAGTAACAACAAGATCAAGCAAAAGCAAAATCAAGAAAAACAAATATAAGTGATGTTTGTGATAAGAAAATAAGGGGAAAAGCGATTTAACACATTGCTCGTTTCTTCTATCAGGCTGGCCTTCCCATTAGTATTTGTTGTTTGGATAGTTTTAAACAAATGATTGAAGCTATTGGAAAAGATGATGGGGGATTAAAACCTCCAAGTTATTATGAGTTGCTAGTTCCATTACTGAAAAAAGAGTTGGATTATACAAATAATTTATTAAAGGGCCACAAAGAATCATGAGTAAAGCATGGTTGTTCTATTGTATCATATGCTTGGACCGACAGGAGACATAGAAGTATAATTAATTTTATGATCAACTGTTCTTTAAGAACCATGTTTGTGAAGTCAATAAATTCATCATCTTTTATGAAATTTGGAGAAAAAATATGAGTTACTCGACAAGTTTGTGGAAGAAATTGATGAATAATATATCGTCTAAGTTATAACCGACAATGGAAATAACTATGTGTTAGCCAGTAAGATTTATCTTTTGAATTTTTGAATTTTTAATTATCATGTCTCCAATTTGAATGAAAAAACTATGTGACTCCTAAGTTTTATTAAATTTATTATCCTCTGTCTTAGATAAATTACTTGGAGCAAAAAGACAATACATATATTGGATTTCATGTACGACATATTGCATTGATTTAATGTTAGAAGATATTATAAAGTTCTCTAACATCAAGAAGACTTTAAAAAGGGCAATCTTTATCGTTGGATTTCTCTATAATTATATTAGGGCTTTAAATATGATAAGAGAATTCACAGGCAAAAGGAATTTGTGAGATATGGTGTCACCCGATTTGTTACTTCCTTCTTGACATTACAAAGAGTGCACTGCAAAAAATATAACCTGAGAAACATGTTACCTCAGAAAAATGGGTAACAAGTAAATGAGCAAAAGAAGCGAAAGGCAAGAGGGCTGGTGATATCATCTTAATGTCGTCTTTTTTGAATCTTATAGTTTATACATAAAAGGTAATGGACTCTCTTGCTCGAGTCCTTTGGTTGGCAGATAATGAAAAGAAGCCTGCAATATGATATATTTATGAGGTTATGGATAGAGCAAAAGAAACAATTCAAAAGTCTTTTGATGAAAATGAAGAAAAGTATAAGAACGTATTTGCAATCATTAACGAAAGATGGAATTGTCAACTTCATCGTCCATTACATGCAGCAGGATACTATTTGAACCCAGAATTCTTTTATAAGAACATGTTCATTGAGTTTGATGTAGAAGTTGTAATTGGGTTATATAAATGCATTGCAAGATTGGTTCCAAACCTTGATGTGTAAGATAAGATCATATATGAATTATCTTTATAAGAGAATGTTAATAGTCTCTTTGGAATTCCAATGACAATTCGATCTAGAACAACTAAATCCCTAGGTATTTATAAATTTATATAATTAATTTCATATATAGTATATTATTGTTAATAATAAAGTAAATTTTACAATTGAATAATGGAGTCTATTTAAAAATTTCACCTCGAATTTACAGCAATTGACTATTAAAATTCTTAGTTTAACTTGTAATGTTATATGTTATAAATGAAATTGGAGTGTCTTTTAACATATAAGGATCACATAATATTTTTATTTTAATTAATCTATTCTTTTTTAGATATATGTATTAATATATTTTTAAATTATATGACATAACAGATTCACATAAAGAGAAAAAATTGGTTAGAGCATTGAAGATTGCATGATCTAATTTATATAAAGTATAATCAAACATAGAAGACTCGTCATGATTTATGAAATGATATTGATACAATCTCATTACAAGAAATTGATGATTTAAATGAGTGATTGGTGAAAGAAATGGGTGCGAACTTGCAAGATGCCGAAGATGAGTTTATATTTGCAGATGGACGGCTTGGCATGGGGAAATGTGGTAAGAGTCTCAGGTGTTGGAGAATTACAAATATATATAAAACAAATGACGAAAGCAAAAATGAGTACAAAAGCCTCAAGTTCATCTCTTGTCATTGTTGAAGAGGAAACATATTTTGATGAAGATGAACAAAAGGAACAGAAAGATGATGATATGATTAAGAATGACGATGTTGATTAACATGATGATTGACTTTGATGTAAAGCTTTATTGTTTTGAGTCTTTTAACATTTTTATTATTAGAAGATGGATAGTGTGACTTTGTACTTTAAATCTTTTCAACTTAATGTCGTATTTTTATTTATATAATCGTATTTATCAATTATATTATATAATTTTTATATTTTAATATTTTAGAGCGCCTCACTTCGCTCGGACAGGTGCATAAGCCTAGGCGCTTGCCTAGCGGCTTAACATTTTAGGACCTTGGCACCTTATGGTGCCTAATATTTTTTAAATCACTGATATGTACCATGACTTATCTATCCTTGAATTAATATACTATTGTGAATTTAAGCAAACCTACATATATTTAGTTCAATGCTGAATAAAATCACTAATATCCACTTTTTCAGGTGAATATAATTTCTACATTGTTTTTTAAGTAACATGTATGTTACATCTAGACAAAGGGTTGTTTGACAAGTGGTTGTTTTCTTAGCTTAGCTCATTCGATAGTAGGAGACTTTTTACTTAAATAAGCATGAACACCACCTTCTAGAATTTTGCACTATCATGGTAGACTTAATTAATTCCAAGTCAAAATCTGTGATCAAGAGCACAGTCAAGTGGCTTCCTAGCCTGGGTTAACAACCATTTATCATCAAAAGGTTTTCCCACAACCTCCCAAGGAAAGTAATTACAAAATTACTTATTTTATACCTGCCTAACTTTAAAGTACGATGTTGGATCCAAATTTGCATCCCATGGAACTTCTGACTGGTGAATAAGTGCAGGTACTCCTTCAACCTATTAATTAATAATCAGGAATAATCAGCTTCTCTTGTCCTACCAGAAACTACTGGGGTATGGTTAAACAAAAGAATCATGAACAATGATTACCTCCACAAATATGCCAAAGTACGTAATTTTCTTGATAGAGCATTTCACAACATCCCCAATACTAAGTCTAGCCTGCACAAAGACTCAGAGAGAATAGATTATCAATACCAAACTTGAGTCAAATTTGAAGATGAACAAGTGGAGTTAGTATAATATAATTCATGATCTGTTCAACCAAGAAAAGATAAAGCATTAAAACAAATGTCCACTTATAATCACGAAACAAAGCAGAAGTGAATATCAAGAGTCCATTTATAAACATAAGAACATGGAGCCTACTTCCTGGTAAAGAAAGCTAAACCATCAAACATTTTCATAAAAATAGTAAACAAAGGATCCTATTGGCATTGACTCCTAAAAGCACAAAGAAAAGGATTAATTCATGATGTTCAACATAATAAGTCGAGTTTTATCATGTCTTGACATTTAGAGATGAACCTAAAATGCTGGTTAGTTTAGCCAATCTTTATATATAATTCCTACTGGATTAGACAATATATATGTATGTATGTGTGTGATATATAATATATCGCTGAGATTTGTCATCTTTACAACCATGAATTCATGATATCCAAGTAAAACCATAGGTAATGATGACAAAAAAACTAGAATGTTTATCTTCTTATTTTAATTTTATCAAGTAGATCAGGACACTGACCACATGCACAAAGGTTGAACAGTTTGCTGGCCTGAATATATCAAAAGCCCAAAATTACATTTGCTAGGGGAACTTGGAATTAGGCCTAAGTAACAAAGTATTAGAAGGCAAGAGAAACCAAAACAGTGACTTGAACAGAGGAGAACTCACAAAACTAAGCTTTATTATAGCTTATCATCTTGTGGATATTTAGAAAGACCTAGGTTACCAAAATAAGCTGCGAAAAGAATTATTTATAGGAAAAACCATGAGACACCATCTTGTAAGTATTTTTTGCAATCTCAAAAAAACGTCATAACAATCTAAAATGATCCTGCCTTTGGACTGATCCCAATCCCTTTTCCCAAATAATGATTATATATATATATATATATATATATATATAACTTCTTTTCACCTTTGCCCTCATCCTATACTGTGATATGCTGTGCTGGTAGTTGGTTGTTGGAACCTGGTATCCATTCTTTAAATCCTTTGGTTCACAATATGCCTCACATTTCAGGCCTATAAAATTATGAATAGGTTCTCTCCTAGCATGAGTTTAGCAAGCACAAGATCAACCCTGATAATAGAAACAATGTTTTGCACTAGTTTGTGAGCTGGAATCTGGAAAGCTTTGATCCAGGTTCCCAGACAACTAAATTTGCTCCATGCTTCTTAACCAAAGAGAAACTACAAATAAGTAGCAATTGATTTATCACGTTGCTACATACCATAAGACTTCTCTTTTTCTCAACCACCTCTTCCTTTTCTTTTGGCCTCCCAGAGAACATTAACTTTCTGGAGTTTGTATCAGCCAGAATCACAGAAACTTTAAGTCTCTGCAATTTCAGATGTAAGCCATTGCAATAAAAAATTTACAACAATGAATTAAATGCACTAAAATCTGATGAATTAAGTGTGTTCTTCAAACCTGACCAATGAATGATGATAGAAATTTGTTTTTTTCTTGGTCATATGCCTCATAAAGATCTTCGAATTTCACTTTTGTTGGTGACACTTCACTGTTCTGATTTTCTTTTCCTGATGTAGACTCCAGTCCAAGATCCTTACTGCTAGCATCATAGCTTCCTAGAATGCTCAGATTCTGCCTGTATAAGGAGGGATCCACCCCTTTTTTTCTTAACCATGACTCAAATGCTAAGAATTTCCATTTGGCACCAAGATTTCGGTAAGGTAAGAAACCTATCAAAGACCCAAATGATACCTGATAATAAAAATGATAAAAATTAGAAAAGTATTTTGGGAACAAATTAAAGATATATGAATTCACAAAGACTAGGCAAACTCACAACAAAACCTCTGCTGCTACAACTAATCAGTTCCACTTCAGCTTTCTCTCCTGTATGCAGCAGATGCCCTGCCTTTTTCCAGTCACTTTCTTCGATTTCCTGCAATTTCCTATCTCCAAAATCTAAGCCAACTCTTTTACACAAGTTTCAAAGGAGTTTGTACATCAAACTTCTTTCCATCAACTATTGTAACTTCATCAGATCACATTTATTAATGTGATCTTTTCTTAACCAAAAGTATGCAAGGATGCTTTAGTCAAAATGAAGAAAAATCAATGTGCAACAATTTACCTCTTGATCTGCTGATATAACAGGCTCAGTTCCAGAAGTAGAAACATGGCCATCATGCTGCAAAGCAATCTTCTCCTCTCTAAATGGACGGGACATTTCTTTTAAGGGCGAGTCCAGCCTAAAGATTGTTAACTTCACAATTAACAAATATATGGATTTGCGATAAGACAAAAGAAAACAAAAAAAAACTTTATCCAAAAAATTCAAATACTCAGAAGTGTATCTGTAGCTTATATGACTGTAATTAGATGATCGTTGCACGTCCATATATGACACCAGCCAAAAAAATGTAAAATCATGCATGAAGGCACAAGGAAATAATGTTTCATAAAATTCAAATAAAGTTACATATGCCAATGAGAGTACCAAGTGGGATACTGTCATGACAGAGATACCAATTTGGATAGAACAGCATACAAGACACTATCCATGATAATACCAAAAAAACGTGTCAGAAGCCTGTCATGATTGAAATGGACAACAGAAAGTTCAAGTCAGTGAACCACCTCTGAGGCTTTCCTAGCAGGGCAGCTTGCATAGAAATAGCATCGGCAGAGTCATTGTCCAAACGTGTAGATGAAGCTTCAGCCACATTAGCTTCAGCAGCACTTTGATTAGGTGGCTGCAATCCTTGAAAAGTTGAATGCAATATAAATATTCATAACTTAATACAGAGCACATGAGTAGGCAAGCTAGCATATTACCTGCAACCACACCGTCATCAAGATTGGATGAATCTGAAATGTCAGCATCCTTGTCATCTAAATGTCCTTCAATAACATCATTTTCCAGTGGCATACTGGAGCTTGAAGATGCATCCAAGCCGGTTACTTGAAGTTCATCCAAGTTTGCTGCTGTTGTGACCAAGTCTGTATTATTCATTGACATATTTCCCTCATGTAAGATCTTCACATCCTTATCTGGGGCCCTCATTTCAGTGAGACTTGACTGAGAAGAATTCCCAGAAGACACACTCTCTTGTTCAGAACCTAAGGGTACTTTAACAACTTCCGGCTTCTTTAGAAGTGATACATTACTTATGTTTTCACTATTATTTTTTCTCATTTTCAAGACTAGGTTTGGTTTAAATTTTAACTTTGAATTCATTTCAATATCATCATCTAGATTGATAGAGGGCTTTCGCAAAGAAATGTTGGGATCTGTGCTCCTGTCTTCAGTATCTCCTAGGATTTGGTTTGGCTGTGTCTGAATTGATGTGGGTTTTTCAGGGGGTCTCATAGCTCTTATTCCTCTATTCATGGTTGGACGGGAAAGATTTACTTGTCCTTCCACTGTAACATTTCGGGCATTCTTCTTGTTTGATGTATCTGCGTTGTTTGATGAAACAGAAGGTGGTTGCTTCACTCTCATGTCTTCTGGAACATTGATCGTGTAATCATCTAGCTTACCTTTATTTCTTCTAAATGATTTTTCAACTTCAAGATAAGAGACATCAGGGTTCGACTTTCTTGCCATTATCTGCAGGCAGGTGCACAAGTTTCATTTATCTCAAGCAAAAAGGAAAAGGGAAAATTGAAATAAAATAAAGAAACACTCAAGCATTCAAACATAAAACCTTTGTCTAGGAAAGGTAAATGAAAAGGAAATAATAATATGGAACAAAGAAATCATCACCTAACAGAAAGGAAAGATGACTAAAAAAAATATTAAGATGCAAAAACAATGATGCGCAATTTCTTCCCACTTTCAGTTTCAAAAGCCAAAAACTATTTGCTTGTTTTTTTTTCCCTGCGCACATAAATTCCTTCAGTGGGTTCACTACTAAACACTACAAAGAACATTATTCAGTCAATATTCTGAATTCCTTTTGATCATGAGTCATGATTTACAAGTGATAACCCGCTCCTAGGCAAAAGGTTTTCCCTATAGCATCTAAGAAAACAAACCAAATAAGTACTGTATTACCCTACAAGATTCCCTAACCACTTTCTATGCTACCCCAAGCAAGATTGAAGAACGAAGGGCACCACCTATATGTTGATCGATTTTTTACCTTAGCTAGGGTAAGCTTAGGGTCCTCGCCGAGAAGGCGCCCAAACTTGAGCTCCATCTGGTCCCACTTGTCGAGCTCCGGCCCGTCTTTAGATGAGGTGCGGAAGACGGGGAGGAGGCCGGGGCGGCGCCCGACGCTCCTCCGCCGAGGAGGGAAAGGGAAAGGGAGGAAAAAACCGCCGCCAATAACGCTGCAGGCAGTGCGGACGGCTTCCATCTTGACGGGCGACGTTGCGAGAAGTCGATGCCGCGGAGCCCAGGGCAGGCGTCCCCTGCGCCGCTGCTCACGCCAAGGTAGCTACGGTCATCGCATCGCGTCGCGTAGAAGAAGGGTTCGCGCGCCGAAGGAAGACGATGCGCGCGCGATAAGGAGCGTGAGATGGGATGGAGTGGAAGAAGAGAACGGGATTTTATCCGATGCCATGAGCTATATTTACGAATAAGGCCCCCCCAGCGACATACAATATCAGACGGTTGGTGGAATGTTTATATCTTAGTTGATGGAATTTTGATGTTTTTATCTAATTCAATTTTTTTGTTACGAATAAAATCATTCCTATAAGTCAAAACCTTTTCAATAAATTTCTTTTTTCTTTTTTCTGCAATTCTTATTTTTTATTATTCTGATAAAAAAGATCAATGAATACGCAAGTCCAAGAACAATGAACATCTTCCGTTGCAGCCAACATGTCTCACCACCAGGCCACAATATTTAGTAGTTACAAATGTCCACATAAATTAACATACTATGGAAATGTGATTCTTTATCGAGGTCTTTTATACATCGATCCGCTCATGTCTAAGTTGACATCATATATTCGAGACAATACAGTTATAGTGATGCTTCCAAAAGTCAAAGAGTAATTGTTCCTCCGAAATGAATGGAAGCTTATACACATTAAAACAAAGAACAAAAACGACAGGCCATTGAGAAGTACAGATCGATTAGTTGCAAGGTTCAAGAAAACATTTCAGCGCCTTCCTGAGGCAACTGATTCTGCAGAGAAAAGGTACCTCACTCGAGATAGAACCGAATCATGAGCAGGGTCATACGGATGATCCTTGGAAGGAATCTCCAAGATCGCAGGCACAGGCTTGTTGTAGCTATCAACTAGAAACCGTATCATGCTTGCAATCTGAATGGGGCAATAAAGTGCATGTCAATTAGTAGTCAATAAACAGAGAACATTTTTACTATGTCTCCACAAACATTTTTCCCTTTTAACAGTAAACAGAGATAACCATGTGACAGAATATATATATATATAGCCCAAAGTTCTATAATAGACTAATAGCAATATTTAAGCACATATGAACTAATCAAAGAAATGAACCATTCAAATCACTTACGTATTGGCTAATCAGCACAACGGCAATATCCTCCCTTGAGGTGAACTCTTTGAATGCATCTTCTATAGCTTTCACTGTTGTTTCTGGATGAATAACAATCAACACAGGAGCATTACTTTAAGAAAGAATCGAAGAAATAGGGATATCAACTATAAAATGGAGAGTTAAACAATACAAAAATTACAAGAGCCAAGAAGCAAAATAATCATTTACTTACCTTAGAATGCAAAACGAAATAAAGAATTAAGTATTAGGAAAAAAAGGACTAATTCAGTTATCCAAGAAGAAACACTCACAAGTTTGATAGAGAAAAAGAATTTCATCCTAGCAATGGCCAAGAAAATTAACATCTGAGACAAAAACATCAAGATGCCAAGAAGAAAACTGACAAAGATTATACTATCTAGTATCTACAAAGTCAGATAAGTATAGCATCCACGCTCAGACACTCTTCCACAACAAATCCAGAACATGTAATTTGTACAAGTCAGCAACATTATCATCCATTAAACAATCAGGTATGCAATATGTCTATCAATAACAATGTATAATGATCATTTCTGATGCCAGTGGCATTCTGCAAGTGCTGTTGATTCAAACTGCGTATCTCTTGTGACAAACATATGGTAATTATAGAAACAAACAGTATATTTGTGGTCAATAAATGAATCATTGCTATGTTTAGTTATACCATATGCACTACATATCTACAATGCACTGACAGTGTATGGTACATTTTTATTACTTGCTATTGACATATCGAGAGTTAAAGATGTATGTAACCGACAAGCCTTTTTCGACTATTTAGAATTAACTTCATCAGTCACTTGCAACTAATAATCCAGGACATTATCTGTAATTGTTCCAAATGAAACAAATCAAAATTATTTTTTGATGCCCCTTTTTATTTTTTCCTGACTCAAGTGAAAAATCAATGCTTCTCATCTGCTAAAAGAATAGATCCCAGATCTTGTTCCACAAGCCCTGCAAACTAGTAAATGTTCCACCATTTTGTTCTTAATTGTCATGGATACCACTTGTTTAGAATAAAATTCTCAACACATTGTCACATCATATTCAATGTCATCAACTTCTGGTAGCCTTTTAATAAGTCACTTATGGCATTAATACTCACACAACAGATGAATCTGTTCATCACATGACACCTTAGGCATCTTCATTCACCTTATCAGAAAACTCTACCACTCATCAAACTGAAACAACTCTCTAAAAAGTATGTTTGTGTTCAGCTGATTGATATGATATCACCCACGAAATCCTTGGAATACAGACCAGAGACAATATCCATCACCATGTCAATTTATACTTGTATGGTGTCAACGAGCCAATTACACATAAAACTTGAACCAAACCAAGTCCCAAAGTCTTGGCTACAGTTCAATTTTTTAAGTAGTCTTATCATTAAGGGCCTGATTAAGAGAAGCCAAAAACTTGGGCTGGATGGGCCCATGTTGATGTTTGTAGGGGTCCCCACAAGCCTAAAGATGTGAAGACAAGGGAGCTGGAACCAGGATTAGCTCATTCTCGAGTATGAAATGTCAGGCAGAAAGAAATTTAGTTCATGGGACGGCTTTGTCCTGCCATGTTTGTCATTTTGTTTTTGGATTGGTAAAATATCCCCTAATATAGAGTATGGACAGCATGTTTTAAGACTCTTTTAGTTTTTTTTTTACAACCAAAGATCAACTAGCTATATTCAACTATTCATAAAGTGCTTTTTATAGTCTGAAATCAAAAAATGGTGAGTAATAAAAATATGACCATATGAAAAAGTCATCTGAAGTACAAATTCTAGCATTACAGTGTTCCATATAGTCATAAAAAAATATATGATCAGAAAAGCAAATTTAATCTACTGAATTCATAAACATACTTGAGTCCACGATAAGGTAATTTGTCTTTCTTCGTAAATCAACATTGCCAACTCCAGCCAGCAAAAAGCCAGTAACAGTGTCCTTGTACCACAAAGCATCTGATTAGCTTTATATTTGCAAATGTGTATAAAATATATAGTATTACGAAGGATTTAAATCTCAGTCCAGCACTGATCTTAGTAATATTACTGGACAGGATACAACCCTGTATAATACTAGTAGATCAGGAAGTATGCTGCCATGTACCACCCAGGATCACCCGAAAATCAAAATAAAATAACGACCAGTACCAAACCATATGGTCCAATACTGGTCAGCTATTTGACACAATGGTACCATGAACAGTTTGTATGATGATTACAAATAAATGAGCACCTTGTCATCCTTTTAACACAATCATATAATTCTGCATGGAAGATATTACCAAGTGAAATCATGCATTTACCAGAGATGGGGCTTACTGACTGGTTCGTGCAAGAAAATAATAGACAAAACTTGGATCTTGCGAATGTTAAGACTTTAGAACTTGAAAGAAAAGCAATAAACATGACTATAATGGCCCACTGCTAAGCATGGTGTGATCAACTTGGCAAATTTAAACGCATTAATATGATAAAAATACATGCCTCATTCTATGGCATGCCGAAGAAACCTTCTCTTTTTTACTTGTTAGTACAAGACAACAAACCTATGATGCTCAGAAGTCAGAAATAAACTGTCTGAATGCACTCATGCTAATACATTTCAAAATTTTCAAGATGAATATATAGGAAAATTTATTCAAAACTAAGTTCAATAACTTGGTTCCCAATCTGCAATTCGTCTCTGTCAACAAGTAACTAGATGTTTTGGAATCCTACTAACTAATCTTAGCCATCCCCTTTCTGAATTTCACAATTAATTGTCTTCACTTTCTCATTTAAAAATATCAAAATAATATGGCATTAGCAAAGTGTTGCATATCATATATTTACCAAACAACATAACTATGCTTACCTCATCAGCAATCATAGCTATAAGGGCAGAGTTCTTGGTCGGGATCTGAGCTCTCCCTGCCATCACAAGCAACTCCTAGTGAAGACCTGCTCAATATTAGAAACAACAAAGGATCAGTAATCAAGGAGCTTCTTAACGAGTACTAAAACTTATATCCAACAATTATCAATCGATTACACCTCTAACCAATATAAAAAATAAAATTCTTGGAATTGAGATAGAAATCAAATCTAACAATCTACTATCTAGTGTCAGATTTTTGGAATCAAAGTCAAATCTCCAGAGCAACTATCCAATACATCGAACGAAGAGGAACTATTGAAAAGAATTAAATCGCATCCATATAAAATTTTTTGGTTCCTTTTCAGGAATCCATGAAATTTATATAACTGACGAACTTCCAAACATACAGTCGCATCACAACCAACAAAAAGCCTATCAAATTATGATGGGTGAATACGAACCAAACCACCCTGCAAAACCCTAAGCAACAAAACTTACAACTATTCAGAGTGATCTTGAAATTAAATTAAAAAAGACGTCATCTACTTCTAATCAATCGCTAATAATACAAGATCGTGCCCAGAATTCGCCAGATGAGACGATTGCGGCCCAACTCAGATCCGGATCCGAATCAGCGGGTTCCAATCTTGTTTCCATGAAGCGCTTGGCTACGATCGGCCGGAAATTAGACCCGAGAGATCCTACGGATTCCCTCCAGCGATCGCGCGTGTAAAAGGAAGAAGAAGAAGAAGAAGAGAAGAAAAAGGTAGGAATACGACGGGGAGAGTAAAGGGGGAGAAGAAGATTACCCGCGCCGCCGACCCCTACAGCAAAACGCCGCTCTTTGGTTGCCGCCTCTCCTGTTGGCCGTTCGTTGGCGGTGCCGGGACGACGAATTCTCGAGAAGCGAAGGAGGGAGAGAGAACGGAAAGGGACACGTTGTCTTATTTTACTTTCTCAGCATGGGTTTGTTTCTGGGGCAAATTTCAGTTAAAAATTCTTGTTACTTTTAAATTTTTTTCGAATAACGCTTCCACTTTAAAAAAAAATTAAACAGAATCTTTTTTTTTCCTAAAAATGAACATTCTGTCTATGTCGCTCGTCGCTCTTTTGGAAGGGCGGCCACCTCCACCGTCGCCCATCAGCCACCCGTCATCCATGAGGGAAGGGAAGGGAGGAGACGAGGAGGAAGGAGGAGAAAACGAAGGGCGATTGGGAATCAAAACCGAACCAATAGTTTCTGATTAACTAAATATGAAAAATATAAAATTAAAATATAAATTGATGGTATGTTATAGTGAAGTGTAATGATATGGGTTTGAATCTCGAGGAGATAATTTTGTTGGTTTTTTTTATCAATTGAAATCGATAAATTGAATCAAAACTGAATATTAACCGCTGGTTCCAATTCTGAAATCAGAACCACCTAAATCAGTTCGATTCCAATTATGAATTTTATAAAATCAAAATCAGAATCACCGAAATATACAAAATCGAAATCGATCGTTCTGAAATCATGATCACCTGTTGACAATCCCAGAAGACGATTGACAGAATGAAAGACCAAACTTCAACTCAAAATGAGACAACTGCGATATAAACCAAGGCAAGCACAATCATCCACCCCCGGTAGTATGACCAGAAATCCATAATCTGAACATGGAATATGGTTCTCTTGATTCATTCAGATCATTGCATACTTGTTTTTGAGATAAGCACCAGGATCATGACCAAGCAGCTCCATTCCAACATGTACAATTTTCTCAGCATTCAAATAAAACCTTTTGTTTTCTCTCACTTGCACCAAGCCTCAGGACATCAATACAGATAACATGAGTTAGAAGTTCATATGAGTAAATGACAAATATACATGATGATTCACTTCAGAATTTTGCTGACTGCATTAACATCAATTTGACTCCATTGCTGAAGAATTCTGTTTCATAATTTGTTTGCATCAGCTTCATGAGGAGACCATGTTGAACTGGAATCTCGACAACTGTTGTGGGATGGTCGAGATAACAGGACCATATCTCTGCATGAATTTAAAAAGTAATGTTTATACAGATTCATGTTTAACAAATTCAAATCACTAATAACAAAACAAAAGCAAATATGACTGAGATTTTCCACCATGTAGAAGAAAAAAACATTAATAAAACAAAAGGTTATGTTCTGAAGATCACAACTTGGGACTGGTGACTGTTGGTTTAAGTTTAGTATCTCAGAATCATATGATTCTTGAAGGGAACAACACTAAAAAGCTAACATAACAAATTGTACAAACATACAATCATATGTAGGAATTAAAAGATTTCATAATGGACAACAATGAGTCTGTAAATGCCAAAATGCCAGCTTTTAACCACTTCTCCCAAACTCACACAATTTAAACTGCAAATGGAACTGCTGATACCTGAACATTGTCATAGAGTTCAAATAAGGGAACAGCAAGCAACTTCAAATTTTTTGGAACAGCAAAATATTCTCTTTCTGACAGATGAACAAGGAAAAGCTTCTTACACTCCTGTGACAGAAAATTATTTTAGAAAAACAGAAAGAGAAAGTGATCATCATCTAAAAATATCATTTGATCTTTTTAGACTATAAAGCAACTGACCTTGGGCTTGGTAATATGAGGAGGACAATATGGATACATAACAGTTTCAAAATTGGGTCTCCACCAAATGGCAACACACTCACCAATCTGCAAGTTAGTATAAAATAGGACCTGGATCACACCCGTTTCATCATATGGTACATAATCAAATGTGTACTTCAGAATGATTCAACAACAATAAAGATAATGTAATGGAAGGGGTAATCTCATCACAATTATATTGGTCGAAAGATATGAAACAATTCGAAGCATTGGAGTATGGATTTCCAAAAAGCTTTATGATTCAGATCACATAAAATATCAGAGATGATACTACAATATAAATATATATTAACAAATGGACAAGGCAAGTGGAACTAATTACATATCACAAAAGATGTACAAATAATTGTCCAACATGTTTCATTTTTTCAGAGATAAATGAGATGATGCACTGTAACTATATAAACACCTCTAACAATATGGAATAAGTTGAGATCGGTGCAAGGTAGAGGTCAAAACATACAGCAGATCACATGGTGTATTTTCCTGCATCCTTCTTTCCTGTTGCTATGATTAGGTATGTAGGGTAATGCTACACAATAAATTGTGCAAATTTGCTCATATTTTAAAACTATTTCAAGCATATAACACATTAAGTACAGAAAGTAGCAAGCAATGGACATAAAAAGAAGCTAAATCCAGTGAAATACCTGCCAGTTCGATTGAAATGAAGGTGAATTTGCAGCAAGTTTGCTACCAAGCTTTCGCCTCAGACCTTCAATCTCTGTCAATTTAGCCAGACACACAAGTGAATAAGCTGATGGATTCAAATCATTTTCAGATACACAAGAACATACCGTTCTCTCCAGGCTTTAAACGTCCACCAGGGAGCTTACAAAATGTATTTCCTATTTGCAGTAACAATATATGGGGATGATTGTGCTCCTGAACCTGCATGATTGTAATTTGACAACTAAGAAAAATTGGAGTTTAGGCAACTTCTTTTATATCGATGATGACCACAGTTACATCCAAGCCTATTACCAATAAGTTGGCCAGATTCCAAGATTATCGGTGGGAGTGCAGATCTAGAATCTTTCAGGTTGGTGTCAGATTGGTTTTGAGGGAGTTAAAGCTTATAGATGTCAATGTGTTCATTAAAGATCTAACCTGACTTTTTATGTTATTTGATATCTTAGTAATTAACATTACCATCTTGTGGTGGATTGGGAAAGCTTTTTGTGGGAGAAGATAGGACTATTTTTAAAAAGCACATACCCTGTGACCAATGAGTTAAAAATACTGGTGAAGTAAATTCCTAGAATAGAAAAAACTTCATTCTATAGACTACCACAAAGGTCAAACCACTACTATGCTAGTGGCTGCAACACTAGTTCAGTACTAGTGTAAGATTCTCATTTCTGGAAAGAAATTTTTTTATTAATGTCAATGTTCTAAAAATGTTTCTCACAAAAACATAGGTAAAATCATCAACGGACAACAAAATTCAATAGAAAAGCAGGGACGCAAGTGAAACATAAAGAACAAAATCATTTGCCTGCATCATTCAGATCCATGGATTCTCTTATCAATGTGGTGTCAGCAAGAGAGTAAAATCAATGTCAAACTCAATAAAACATGTTTAAAATAGAATTGTGTTCAAGGGCTGAAAATGACCTTCGTGCATTCTTAAAGCCTTTAACCTTGTAAGGAATTTGTAACATGAATTTACTAATTCCATTTGAGATTGTAACTCTAACTACCAATTGGCTACAAAAATAGCTTCATATAATTTAGATCTAAGTAGACACTGAAATGACATCTACTCGACTTATTCATTTTTGCACCTAAAACAGATGGCCAAAGATGGAAGAAGTTTGATGGCTCTGATAGTTGTGAGCTGAATTCAGAATCCAAAATTTTTTTTCAGATACAGGTATCAGAGTCTTTACTCTTAACACAAGCTACTATCCGAGCATCATGGGATCTCGGGCATTCAGCTTAGTTACCAAACAAAGTAAATAAACGATCAAAATTATTGTCCCGGGGAAATTTTTTTTAAATGTTAACAATAAGTAAATGTGCTACGTGTGGATTGTTACCAGTAGAATACCCTCAACACTTGTCCGCATTCCTTCCTTCATATAGCTGAACACAAAAGGAAGGAAAAGAAAAACAAGCCAATAAAGATATAAGTTGTAATAAACTCTCATAAATAAGAAGCAGAAATGCGCAGATTAGAGTGAGAAAAACCAACACATGAAAGCCTTTCACCAGAGCAAAGTTTAAAATTCTCTAAAAGAAACATACAACATCAGATGCATCAAAATTCATCATAAGCATCGGCTCTTTTACTAATGAATAGTTTCGAGGAAAATAGTCATCAATCAGTACTTGAGGCACTCGATCGAGATTTGGAAAAACCAAAGCTTGCAGATTGTGGACTGTCACTACAAGAGGTTCGCACTGTAGGTCTTAAGAAGTTCAATCATATATTTCCCCTTTATCTTCGCCACCTTCGTTGTTGTTCTGTATACAACCCAGATTAGAATGACTTTCAAATAACTAAGCACCGGATGCATCAAGCGATGTCCCCAACAAGAAACGAAACCAACTCCAAGTCCAAACAACTTCAAAGGACGAAGTGTAATGTCAAGATAAAACCGAAAAGAAGGCGGTTACTATTTCCTCACACAAAACAGCGTTTTTGGCCGCGATCATCATCTCAAAGCAACTATACATATAATCGGACAAGATCCAATCTTTATCAATCATCAAACTGGGAAAAGAAGTCATTATCGAGGGAACAGGAACAACATAAAAGCCTCGAATAAAGGGGAAAAACTCTTTTTGATGAGGGTTTCACCCATTGACGACGATACGCGAATAAAAGAATAGGAGTTTCAAGAGATATCGGAACCTAGGATTTCCGAGGTGAAGACGGAGGACTTACTTGACCTTCATCCGGGCCAAGCGATCAGCGACGGACGTGTCCTTCTCCATCTTCGCCTCCTTCGTGCCGAACGTGTAGTTCGATAGTGGGTACATGTTCACCACCGATGAGTTTACCATCTCTCTCTCTCTCCTCTTCCCTTCTCCCCTCCCCTTTTCTCCCTCCTCGCCTCCGCTGGGTCTCTCAGTAGATCGGCCGCCGGCAGCGTCTGAAAGAAACCGATAAATTGCAGCGTAATAGGGAACGCGTCGCTGTGGGGTTCAACTTGGATCCGTCCGGAGTCGATGTGCTTCTTCCACATGCCACAGACATGATGATCACGATACGCATATAAAGACAAAATTATCCCTGGGTTCATCTTGTATCTCCATCCGAATCCAACTATATACACTTGATCGACCTGTTATGATCAAGAGCACTAAGAGAGGGGGTGAATTAGTGCAGCGGAAAACTTTCGTCGGTTTAAAAAGATCTCGTACGAAAATCGTTTCCGACGAAAATCGATTTTGGAAACTTAATTTGAAAGCGTTTTTGTAAAAATAGCTTGAAAGCGTACGGAAAAATATTGAAGGTAGTAAGCTATTGAAGATGTTTGCAGTAAGGATAAATTGTTCAAAGTAAATGCAAACCGAGATTTAGAGTGGTTCGGTCAATCTTGACCTACATCCACTTTTGGCCCCCTCCTCTAATGAGGTTATCGACGTCCACTAGAGGCCTTCCTTCAATAGCCGAAGGCCAACCACCTTTTTACAACTTTTCTCATTTTGACGGGCTTAGGAGACAACCCTTACATATTTTCACTCCTCTCTTGAATGATCAATACTTAGAAAGAAAGAGGGAGAAGAACTTCTAGTATTTTATAACACTTTTAAGCTCTCAAATACTTAGAATAAAAGCAAGCTTTCGGTGTCCTTTCATGCAGGAAAGGGTGAGGTTTATATAGGCCCTAATCAGTTTGAATTTGGAGCTCAAAAGTGTCATCTCCTAGATTTCCGGATCCTAGCGGTACTATCGCTTAGTTTGGGCGGTACTACTGCCTGACTTCGCTCGGAGACCGAGCTCAGGTGGTACCACTGCCTGGCAGGGGCGATACCACCACTAGCAGTAATAACTGTCGGCGGTACCATCGCCTGACAGGGGCGATTCAACCACCCAGAACTCCTAGGAGATCGAGTCTCCTGGGAGGTGCCACCATTGGCCCTAGCGATGCCACCGTCGGCCAAGAATTCTGGGTCCGAATGGGCTGATCCATTCGACCCAATTTGGGTCTGTTAAAGGCCCAGTTGGCCCCAGATTAAGTTAATGGGATCACCTCTCAATCCTAACTTAATCTTCATGCTAACTACGACATTAAAGACATTAATATTGTAAATCGTGTTCCGGTGTGTCAATCGCTTCTTCTGACGAGCTTCCGGCGAACATCCGACGAACCCTCGGCGATGCTCCGACGGACTCTCGGCAAACTCCTGGACTTGCAACGTTCCTCTTGGCGAGTTCCGATGAGCTTCTTTGGCAAGCTCCTGGACTTCTCGGATTGTTCTCGCAGAACCTCCGACGACCGTCCAAACTTCCAATGAACTCTCGAACACCCAACGTGATCTTGGTCTTGACTCCGGCTCAACACCTGTTGCATGTCTTACTGTCATCGTAGTTAATCCTGCACACTTATCTCAACATATAGATTAGATAAACAAATGA
>LVTN01000178.1:54204-158862 GCA_001649415.1 Musa itinerans
GCTCTCAAATACTCAGAATAAAAGCAAGCTTTCGGTGCTCTTTCATGCAGGAAATGATGGAGTTTATATAGGCCCCAATCAGTTTAAATTTGGAGCTCAAAAGTGTCATCTCTCGGATTTCCGGGGTCCTGGCGGTACCACCGCCATAATTGGGCGATAGTACCGCCTGTCAACTGTCACTTAGCGATACTACCACTCAGTCTGGGCGGTACTACTGCCTGACTTCGCTCGGAGACCGAGCTCAGGCGGTACCACCACTAGCAGTAATAACTGCCGACGGTATCACCGCCTGACAAGGGCGGTTCAACCACCAAGAACTCCTGGGAGACCGAGTCTCCTAGGCAGTGCCACCGCCGACCAGGAATTCTGGGTCCAAATGGGCTGATCCATTCGGCCCAATTTGGGTATGTTAAGGGCCCAATTGGCCCCAGATTAAGTTAATGGGATCACCTCCCAATCCTAACTTAATCTTCATGCTAACTACGACATTAAAGATATTAATACTGCAAATCATGTTTTTGTGTGTCAATCGCTTCTTCCGGCGAACTTTCGACGAACATCCGACGAACCCTTGGCGATGCTCCGGCGGACTCCCGGCAAACTCCTGGACTTGCGACGATCCTCTTGGCGAGTTCCGACGAGCTTCTTTGGCAAGCTCTTGGACTTCTCGGATTGTTCCCACAGAACCTCTGATGACTGTCTGGACTTCCGACGAACTCTCGAACCCCCAACGTGATCTTGGTCTTGACTTCGGCTCAACACCTGCTGCATGTCTTACTGTTATCATAGTTAATCCTGCACACTTATCTCAACATATAGATTACCATCTCGCTCTCTCTCCTCTCCTCTCCTCCCCTTTTCTCCCTCCTCACCTCCGTTGGGTCTCTCAAGTGATCGGTCATCGGCAGCGTCTGAAAGAAACCGATAAATTACAACGTAATAGGGAATGCGTCCCTGTGGGGTTCAACTTGGATCCGTCCGGAGTCGATGTGCTTCTTCCACATGCCACAGACATGATCATAATACGCATATAAAGACAAAAATATCCCTGAGTTCATCTTGTATCTCCATCCGAATCCAACTATACACTTGACCGACCCAAACCCAAACCCAAACCCAAATTATATGTTACAATTTTATAATGAATGATGATGTTTTAATTTTGAAATTTTATGATTTATAAATAATAATAATTTATTTGTGATGGTAGAATGATTATTTGATTTATATTGATCTTTTAAGTTTAAGTAAATTTTAATATTGATTTAATTATTAATTTTTTTATTTTTGGATTAGCATAATAGTTCTAATTTATTTAATTAGATGTATCTATGTTTCAAGAATTATGCGTCAATTTATATAATGTAATTAGTTTTAAATTTAAGATCATTAATTTAAAGTTTTAATTAATGTATTTGAGTCATTCTTTAATAATTTTAAATATTGAAATCTAATTTAATAAGAGGAATCTAATTGGGGTCTGACTTGAGTTAAGTTGATCGATTAGATCGAATCGACTCAAACCATGTAGTCATGTACGACCTAATTTATGTGACCAAGTACAACTTAGCCCATGTGACTCGGCATGACCCAGCCTATGTGGTCGGGTATGAGCCAACCCATATGACAAGGTACGACCTAACTCATGTAGTCAGGCATGACCCAATCCATGTGGCTAGGTACGATCTAGTCAATGTGGCTATGTATGACCCAGCTCATGTGATAAGGTGCAACCCAACCATATGGCATGGGCCAGCTCATGTGACTAGGTACGATCTAGTTCATATGGCCATATATGACCCAGCCCATGTGGTAAGGTATGACCCAACCATGTGGTTAGGCATGGGCTAGCTCATGTGGATATTTACGATCCAATCCATGTGACCATGTATGACATAACTTATATGGTAAGGTATGACCCAACCATGTGGCCAAGCATGAGCCAGCTAATGCGACAATGTACGACTCAATCCATGTGGTCAGATACGATCTCAACTCATGTGTCTAGGATCAACTTGTGAGCCAAGCATAACCTAGTTCAATGGTAAGACTTAGCCCAACTTATAAGTGAGACTTATTCTAGTCTATAAAGTTAAGCTTGGTCAGCTACGCGATTGGTATTAGATATATCGTCGCCCCTTTTATATAGCTCGTCGTACCTTAACTCAACCTAGTACTTGGAACAAGTATATACAGTATATGTGACCCGTCTAAATTTTATTTATATATATATATATATATAAAGAGGATGAGAGTGTTGGTTTGTACACTCGGATCAAAAGGTGGAGGCAAGCGAGTGAGAGCTTTTGACTTGATAGTAGTGTCAACTCGTAAGAAGGCTCCTTCAAGATAGAAGATGATCGAGTGAATATTAAAAGAAGCTTAAGAAGTTATCAAGAAGATTATGATGTCCTCCAACTTAAGCTTTGGGTTTTTCTCCCAACAAAGGAGTTGATGTCAAAAGTCAGGATGGTTGATACTGGATAAAGTCAAATTTGATCGAAGCTAATGATTAGGATATAACAAATTAAAACTATTTTCTAAGATATTAGACTATTTGCTCGAGATGAGTTAACTTAGAGGACTAATAATATCTCATCCTTTCCTTATGATGATCAAGTCCTAATCACCTAGGATAAGATATTTTTTATATCCAAAATATTAAAATGAATGATATGGTGTTATATCTCACCCATTTACCTTAGGTCGAGCTCAGAATTATAACTAAGACATTATAGTATGATATGACGTACTCGACTTATTTTTCTCATAAATTCTCAATCTATAATTTTTAATATATAAAATATTAATATGATGATAACATATCTAACTCATTTATCCTATATTATTAAGTGCTTGAATCCTCATTTACAATGTCTTACTTATAAAAAGAATATAAATCATTCCCAACAAAACTAATGAATCTTGAATTTTTTTTTTTTTTAGCTGATAACACTGAAACATAACCTATAGCTTGATATGTCTCCTTATTTACTGCACTATCTCAATCTCACCCAATGCTTTCTTTAAGGGTTCATGTCACTGTCAACTTGATTATCACCAACTTCATGAGTAAAAGAATTAAAGGAAAACAAAAAATCCTCACCAACTTCAAGAATCCTTTCTTAAGGCATCGACTTGTACTTAATGATACAGATCGTAAAAAAATTATATATATATATTTATTTTCTAAATATCAATCTCTAAATAACAATGCCCACCTTCTTACAAAGAATAAGAAATCTCTTATGTCGTGATCTCATGGATTATTCTGTTTCTTTAATAATCTAGAATTTTTCGAGTATTTTAACTTGTGGTATGAAAAAGAATCTTCAAAAAGTATCCAAACTTGAGATTATTTTAACATATAGTACCAAGAAGAATCTTCAAAAGTATCCAAACTTGAATATATTATGAAAAAGAGTGAGAATAAAATAATAATTTAATTAAGATTTAGATCACAAAACGAAAAGAAAGTAGAGAGGAGAGATACAATATAAAAAGAAGTACATGGCAAGATTTCTTATAAGAGCCAATGGATGCTTCCATTCATACCAAAGTCAAATTAGTGGTTCAAATTTGCATTTATATTCTTTTAATGATAAAATATAGTAATTCTTGTACTTTGAAGGACAAGAATTTTTGTATTAGATATTATATAAGCTTGTACGGCCCTAATTATATTTACATGCAATTTGGTTACATGTCATTCATTATAAACAACATGGTCAATAAGGGCATTGAGAAAATATGCCTTCATTCTTTTCTTTATGTAAACTCATGCAAGTTCTTCTCTTCCCTCCATGAGGTCAAGTACATAAAAGATTTTAAAAAAAAAGATTCTTAAATGGATTAGTATTTTCTTTCCTAGAGAATAAAACTTAAATTACTTTAAGAATCTTACATAAAACATCTCGTTGTCTTTTCTAGTATATCTTCAATTAATCCTCTACTTATTACAAGACAAAAAGCTTACAAATTCTAGTTCAAAATTATGCCCTAAGAGCATAGTAGTGCATAGTCGAGGGGGACATATAATTTCTTGTCATTCATTAAGGGAGAAAAAGATAAATCTAATTCTTTTTGTAAATCGATAATACTATAAATCTTCGATCTGACGATTATGCACTTACATATAAAGACTTTCTAAGCAATATTGAAATATATGCATCGTAAATTTAGAAATATATTATTATTTTATTTTAAATTTTGATATTAAAGTTCTTTCATAAAATAATAACATATTATGATTATAGTCTTCCTAGTATATCTTCAATTAATCCTTTACTTATTGTAAGATAAGAAACTTGTAGATTCTATTTTAAAACTATACCTTAAGAGCATAGTAATCCATAAGCAAAGTGCAAGAAGAAATGGTGAAGACAAATAAAAATTTTAGTCTACTACGAATACAACCCAGTGTTTAATCTCATATTTAAGTCCACATAATTCATTTAATATAATAAATAAAAAATATAAATAAATATAAATAAAAATTTAAGAAAAGACTATCCTTTTATGTGTGTGCATGTTTGCGTATTTATAGTCATATTTTTTACTTGCAATCAGGACAAGAGATTAACAACTAAGATAATTTTGAACTACTATCATCCGATAAACTATCCTCATGATGTAAACTTTTAAATAAAATAATAAGATTCGAAATGATATGAGAGTGACTCAATTCAATTTATATACATGCAGTTTTGAGTTTGAATAATTTGCTATCTTAAGAAAAAAAAACAAAGAGAAATATCTTTTAGTCATAAATCACTCTCAACGTTGGAGGCATAAGCAAATTTCAAATTTTGACTTGAATCATAGAAAAAACGAATCACTCTGAACAAAAATTGGCTTCTTTTAGAACAATTAGAGACCTTTTTTAGGCTTATAGTCGTCAATTCAAGAGATTTAGCTAAATGTTGAATCATTCTTGTTAATTAGATTGAATGCAACCGCAAGCTACTCCAGGAAACTTGTCTTCAAGCAAAATTTGAGAGCCTCTCTTTGCCCAGGTAAGGACATATGTAAACAAACAGTATGTATGAAGAAATGAGAATATAGATCATGTCTTATTCGTAGGTTTATACTTTTGGAAGCAATTGCATTGACCAAAATTTAAAATGCTTGTCAAAAGTGAAAGGTCATGCCGATTGATTCGAATTCCGTGTTAGGTGGAATCATCTACCACCCACATGTGTTGAATATATATATTCTGAAATTTGAGAGACTGCTGCATGAACTCTATCCATTTTCTTCTGTAGATAAATTGTACAAGATTTTGCTTGACACTTCAATTATTTTCTGAAATGGAAAGGAATGTCAACATAAGTATCGACAACAGTTAAAGAGCATTCAGTCTCATCCTCCTGCCATTGGCTAAATATTTTCATATTCTTTTGAGTCGGAATTTTGGTCCAACAATAAATTCTTATAGAAAAAGAGTTCTCCTAAAAGAAATTCTAATAATTAAGATTTGATTCTTATTTAAATATCTAATATATTTGAAGTCTTAATAGGAGAGAGTAAGATGTGAGAAATAATTTTGGTATTTCTAAATATTATTCTAAGATATCTAGAGATGATGAGAGAAAATATATAATTTTTTTAGAACCGACTGAGAGGTCGTGCATTAATATCACATGATAAAAATTTTATTTTTTTAACAAATATAAATAAAAATTATCAAACCATGTTAATTTTAGATTCCTTAATTTCTTTTAATTTTGAAAACCCTCTCTTTCTTCCCCCAACACATTCACCGTAAACATTTCATTTTTAAGTGAACACATCATCCTCTTGGTCAATCAGCAGTCCTCAGTTGCAACTTGAGCACCCTTCTTAACCCATGATTATTACAATCAAGGTCTGTCGTATCGATGTGTACCGCCCGGTACAGGCGATACATACCGATTCGACAGGTTATCGGTACGTGGACCGTTCGCTACCGGTCGGTACATACCAGTTTTCGACTGTAGCACTGTAACAGTACACTGCAGTACTATAAACCATATATTGCAGCACTATAGCAGTGCACTGCAACACTGTAGTAGTGCACTGTAGTACTGCTACAGTACTCGATACACTTGAGTGTATTGTTTGGTACACCCATATCGTATCGTACTGAGCCCAGGTCGAAACTCCGATACGATACGGTATTGCGGACCGAAAATATATAAATTCTTTAGGATTGAACGTATAAAAAAGTTATATTTAAATATGGATGACTTGTGTATTAATATCACATGATAAAATTTTCATTTTTTTAACAAATATAAATAAAAATTATCAAACCATGTTAATTTTAGATTCCTTAATTTCTTTTAATTTTGAAAACCCTCTCTTTCTTCCCCCAACACATTCACCGTAAACATTTCATTTTTAAGTGAACACATCATCCTCTTGGTCAATCAGCAGTCCTCAGTTGCAACTTGAGCACCCTTCTTAACCCATGATTATTACAATCAAGGTCTGTCGTATCGATGTGTACCGCCCGGTACAGGCGATACATACCGATTCGACAGGTTATCGGTACGTGGACCGTTCGCTACCGGTCGGTACATACCAGTTTTCGACTGTAGCACTGTAACAGTACACTGCAGTACTATAAACCATATATTGCAGCACTATAGCAGTGCACTGCAACACTGTAGTAGTGCACTGTAGTACTGCTACAGTACTCGATACACTTGAGTGTATTGTTTGGTACACCCATATCGTATCCAGTTGCAGATTGAGCACCCTTCTTAGCCCATGATTGTTACAATAATACAATTTACCTCTTAATTAGCTTTGAGTGTATTGTTTGGTACACCCATATCGTATCGTACTGAGCCCAGGTCGAAACTCCGATACGATACGGTATTGCGGACCTTGATTACAATAATACAATTTACCTCTTAATTAGCTGTTGTAGCATTTAAAGTGTCCAAAGAAGTGATCATCAAATAAGGGATGGTGCTTGTTGGTCCTTTTCTTTACACAATCATACAATTTACCACAGCTTGTGTCTCTCCAATGCCATTCTTACCACTCCTTTGACAAAGAGAGAAAGAGACAAAACCTTGTAAAAAACATTATTCCAAAGCCTTCCACTCTTTTTTGTTTAAGGTGGTGTTACCAAACTAGCCATGTACTTCCACAATGATTGAAGAAGAATTCCAAAGAGAGAGAGAGATAAAGAAAGAACAACTCTCCTACTAACCTCATCATTGGTTTTGAGAGACCAAACAATTCATTCTTTGTGTCGGAGAAAGCAGGCCGACCGTGATTGGAACAAGCATCCCAGTGCCAGCAAATTATAATTAGAGGATAACTGCAGCTCAGCCACTGTATTTTTATGACGCATTAATGGTAGTTTCTTTCGTGAAGAAGACAACCTCGAAGAGAGAGAGAGACAGAGAAAGAAACAGTGGGTGCATCAAAAGGTTCTCTCATAGTTTAATCGCATGTGCTGCCACATCCTTTTATTGTATGCACAAACCATAAAACAAATCGAGGTACGCGTCAGAAGTCCCTTCAAGTATCAGTACATGTTCTTGTCCATCATCTCACCAGGTCAGAGAGTTTTTGAGGCACCGCGTAAGGGCTGCAGGCTTTGCGAGGCGAGGCGAGGCGAGGCAAGGCCAAGGCACGGGGTGTAGGACCTGCGAGAAGCCAAAGATGAACTATAAGAAAGGCCTGTGGTCGCCTGACGAGGATCGAAGACTGAGAGACTACATCCTCAAGCATGGTCTCAGCTGCTGGAGTGCAGTTCCTGGTAGCGCCGGTAAACCCCTAGCAGCCGTGTCGACTGCTGCAACCTTTTCCCTGCTTGCATATAACAACTCGCTTGATCCATAGGCCTGCAACGAAATGGGAAGAGCTGCAGACTGAGGTGGATCAATTACCTGCGGCCAGGCTTGAAGCGTGGGAACTTTTCTCCAGAAGAGGAGGAAACAGTCATCAACCTTCAAGCCAAGTTGGGGAACAGGTGAGTGTTCGACGCATTTTGTCAGTGACATATGCTTCTGCCGATGTGAATCTGTTCGGTGACATAAGCTTATGATGCTTTAATTCTTCCCGAACTGTTTGATTTGTTCTGAAACGAGTCTTATCCTGTTAGTTAATTACTATCCCAGATCTGCATTTGGCTAACCTAATTATCAATAGGAGGGAGTGATGAGAATCCATGCATGCTTCTTTTCTTGGACTTGTTTCTGTGGTTCCAGCAGGAGACCCAGATGAGGTGCTCATGAGTTTGATCTTTCAGGTGGTCACAAATAGCAATGCATCTCCCTGGAAGAACTGATAATGAAGTCAAGAACTACTGGAATTCATATCTCAAAAAGAGAGTTACCAAGGCTCAGAATTCAGATCCTCAGGGCTCTGCAACCTCCTCCTCGGACTGCACCAACCAAGGTCCGGTCAAACATGAAGAAGAACCAAATAGCCAGATGATTTCACCTGCAACGCATGTGGCCACCGGAGGTTTCTCTCCAAAGCTGACTGCTTTAAATGGCTCGCCAAAGGTTCTGTTCGGAGATTGTCTCCAGGCTAATGGTGGTGATAGCTTGCATGACCTGGGGGAGGTGATGACCAACCCATGGCACAACACCAATCCACATGGAGAGGTGTGTGGGGAAGCTACTGATGGCACCACAAATGGATATGGTGGTGCTTGCATGAATGGGGAGATGCAAGCACAGCCTGAAGCTTTGCTCCAGATTCAAGAAAATGGATTCTTTGATATCTTATTCCCTGGCTTGGTCTATGACAGAATGGACTTCTATGACAGGGAGTTTTAGTTAGGGTTGGGAGGTAGGAGGAATACTTTGGTTTGTGTAACATCTGCAACAATTTCAATTTGTTCTTGTGCAGTCCCTGTTGTTCATTTTGTCACATACTGATGCAATGCAATAATTTCAATTTGTAAGAATATTTTCAGAAAACTGAATCGAATCGACTCCCCGTAGAATATTCTCGGACCAAAAGAGAATCTGTTCCTATCAAATATTCATTGGAGCCGATGGCAGCTATAAATAGCTTTCCTACAGAGTTTCGACGCTCTCCTTTCTCTGTTCCCGCTCGCCAAGCCGGCAGCGATGAAGCCCGCCCTTCTTCAAACCCCGAGACGAGCTCCGAGCCCGGGGAGCCATGGTGGGCGACCCAAGGAAACCCCACCTCCTTCGAAGCACAACCCGAAGGTTCTCCCGAGAGCCTTAATCCCTTCCTTGCTCCCCGATCTCCTATGCCCGATCTCCGACTTCTCCGCCGTTCCGGAGGATGTCCCTCTCGAATCCCACGATCTGATCGAGTCGTCGCCGGAGGCGAGTAGCACCGTCGAAGATCCAGCGGAGGTGAGTTCGAAACCCTAGTTGTTTTCGAAGATTTCATGCGCGCCGATCTCTCTGCTTCCCGTACGCAGAGGACCCCGGTCCCGCCATCTCCGTTACCTGTAGCACTGGAGCACGGATTACAAGAATCCATCGAGATCGACGTGAAGAAGGCAACGGAGGAGGAGAAGGTAGCTGTGGTGGATCGGCTACGAGAGGCTCTGCTCGAGGTGAGGAAGTCGACGGACGTGAGCGCTGGATCGAAGAAGATTCTGGCTGCTCTGGTGGTGGTGGCGATGGGAGACATGGGCGGTGATCCGCGTGAGGAAAATGGACGTTGGGATTCGGCATTCTGGGCAAAGGTACGGATCGGGATCCTTGGTTTCCTGATTCTGCTGGTGGCGCTGATGGACCTCCTGGCGATCTCGACGGTCCCGATCGGTGGCGAAGGAAGGGATTTCTCCGGCCTGCCTCCTCCTACTTGAAGGGAATCTCTACCATATCATCCGTGGAAGTACTCTGTTGCTCGCGGAGGAGGCGACGGGTAGTGATAGTTGCGATGGAAATGGAGTGGGCTCGATCCATTCCGTTGACGTGATAGCTAATAAGGCTCGCTATTAGAACCAATTAATGGCAGAATTAGGTTGTGCTTTGCGAAGCCTGTAGATGGAGACGCATGACAAACACAACTGAGAATTAAGTGTTAAGGGTGAACTTGGATGGTTGGCGCTGGAACTCGATCAAAACATTGCTTTACTTGTCTTGAACTTTTCTTAAAACCCTCTTTAGTAACATCAATCGTCTGCGTGAATCGGGAAAACAAATTAAAGCATGCCATTTCTCTTCTGAGTGGTGACAGCCACTTGAGAAGAGCATATGATGGGGACAGGTTTCATTTGGATTTGGCCTCGTAACTTTATTTAGCTGAATGATTTCTCTTTTGACCAAATAACTAAATTTTGCAAGCGCAGCATTAGAATTCATCATGTCAGAAGCATATTTAAGCCAACAATAACAGAGATTATAATTGCACTTTTAATATTAAACATTTAAGCCAACAAGCATATTTATCTTTCAATTACAATATTTTCTTCATTTGTTATTATAATTGTACTTTTAATATGAAATATTTTGGCTTATTTCCTTCATTTATTTATTTTTATTCATAGATATTGATGGTACTTTTGACAAATAGATAAAAGTGATACCTTTAATGATTTTCTTGCAACTTTTGTCAGATCCATAAAAAAAAAAAAAAAAGGCTCTCCATCTGATGACTGCCTATATAATGAAACAACCAGAGAAATTGGGGGCGTTGATCATTTGATATATTAGTAAAAACAAAATAGCCAAACAAGATAACAATAAATCCTATTAATTTAATTAACAGAAAACTTTACAACAAAATCCTACCAACCATCGATGAAACTTTGACCTTTGAACATAAAACGAAAACGTAACTTAGCACTAGAGTTCCTCCTATAGTCTACTCACGGTGACCTGCAGGGGCAGAAGCATCTTCAGTCTTCGATCTGTTGAATGATCTCTGGGTTTCGAGCACAGGCATATAAGCTGCAGTAGACTTCTGAAATAGATCGGTGGCCGGCTTTTCAGATTCCCGGGGACTCACCAATGACTTCTCGACAGCATCGAATTTGGCAGTGGCCCAAGGGGCAGCACCCACATTTCCGGCTACACTTGGAGCATCAATGGTGAGTGATGAGATGGCATCTCGAGATGCATACCACGTATACCCACAGGCAATACACTCCAGCTGGTTTATTTTAGCATACGAGATTAGAACACCAAAATTCACTACTAGAATATGCATATAAAACAAGAGTTCAGGAACATGACTTATGCTTAGTATGACGGTGTCAGTGAACTCGGCAAACCTTTGGCACCCAAACCACACCACAGGTGAAGCTTATAGCTTATTACCATGAACTAAAATCCTCTTAACTCAAAAGTCTGCTGGGTGAACAATTTCTGACACTTCCCTCAGTGACATTTCATTAGTTATATAACAAACTAGACATGTGGTTTTAGGGTGTCTTTCTGTGTCTTACTACTCAAAACACTTCTTCAGGATTTGCTTTCACAGTGTCTAACTACCGCAAACAGTTTCGCATCAATTACTTTACCACGGAGTTTACTATCATAACAAACTTAGATATTCCATCCCTTAAACATCAGCATCAAGTATATTGTAGACTCATCAAATAACATATTCTTATCAATCTTAACTCTAAAGAAACATAGATCAACCAAAATATTTCATGCTGGCTATCAACCTATATAAGCAAATTATTCAGCAGCCTAAATTTTATTTTTGGATCGAAATGATTGCTGGTTCGCCTAGTTTACTTCGAGTAGAAGTCAAAAGCAGAAAGAACAAGGCAAGTAAAAACAAATACAATATATGCTCACCGACCTGATATCGATCCCCGTGACCACCAGCTTGAATAATGTCTGCAACACCTACTTTCTTCTCAGTGCATCTTGAACATCGTGCATCAGTCATCTGGTGGGGCAAATGAAGTAAGCACATATTGAACAAATAGAAGGAATGGTTCTTTTACCAACTCATGGCCCAAGGACTTCTTGTGGTACCTCAACTGTTAATAATAGACCATAACCTCACATTAACTTGAATCGGAAATCTTTTATTATGCTATATACATATTTCTTCTGATATAGATCAATTTTGTATCAGCATCATCACTGATCACTTTGCATGCCAGAGATAGAAAGAGAGAGAATAAAGTTTTACCTGCAACTGTTTTGACTCTTCAGGTTCTTTTGGTGCTTTTTCTTGTGCAGTCAAACCATTCTGAAATGCTCAAGAATCAGTCAGTTAACGAACTTCACATACATGGACCACAATAACAAGACCAATGGCTGGTGGGAAAAAGCAAGACAATTGACCAGCAAATATTTAATAGATATAAATTCTTCAATTTCACTAATGGACAATTGACACTCCATGCTTTACAGATGCATCATGTTGATCTAATGGAACAATTTCATCATTCTTTGTTAAGAAAAATCACTAACGATTTTGCCTCGACAAAATTAGTAATTGGTTGCCATATATATAAATGTTCAAACATGCAAACTTCACATGAAAAATGTATATATACTCAATCTAAGCCTTCATCGGCCTAAAAGGCACAAGTGATACTTAGAAATAGGAATATTGCATAGGCAGAAGAATATCAACTACCAAAGAAATCTAAAACAACTGTCTGGAATAGGAGACAGACCTTTAGCTCATTGGGAGACATGGATAAAACCGTCACAGGGTCCAACTCTTTATTCAGCAAACGTCTAGCTAATACAGCACCATTCTGCAAAATCAGATTAGGATGTATAAACCTATTTCTCAAACCAAAGATTACAACAACCTTTCAAAATTCACATTGCACAAAATCATAGAAAAAATAGAAATTTAAAATTAAATAGCAGAAAAAAATCCAACATTATACATCATAAGCAAGAAAAACAAAATACACACATAGAGATAAAAAAAGATAATGATACAAAATTAACTAAATAATACTCCTGACAAGTGATGTAAAGTATGTGTAATCAGGTCAAGTGCCTTCTTAAGAATTTTTCATCAATTCAAGAATCTGAATATTGTTATACTTCAGTAACATGCACCAAGCTTGGATCATGACATCTTAATATAAAGTCCACCAAGAATGGGTTGACTTCTGCAAATCAACCTGAAACCACCTGAAATTATGAGAAGTTGCTTTAAATACATCAAATTTCAGTTTGGTACTAGCAAAGACCAATTCTGATGAAATGTTTGGCAACTTCACTTCAAACAAGACCAAAAACTATGACCACCTCTAAATTGTACTCCCTTCTGGTTAATTCAATAGCAGGGTAATTCTTTCTTCAAACTCGCAGACAAATTGATGTTCGGTGCATACGAAAATTAAAGGTCCAATTATAATTGTAAAGAAAATAAGTGACAAAATTGGAAGATGGGGGATATAGAAAAAGGACAAAAGCAGAAAGAAAAAAGTGACAGAGAAGAAAAGTAATGAAATAGAAGAAAGATTGAAATGTCTAATAGCTTTAGCTCTTCACAATTGGTCTGCCTTAAATTATTCTAAGCAATTACAGATCAAGCAAAATTAAGTCTTGGATAAACAGGTACAGAATACTTCAATGTGACACCAAACGAATAGAAAGGCAGGCAGAAATATGAAACTCCTATCTTCTCTCTCTTCTAATTCAAATGATATGCCTTCATCTTTTACTGTAGCCAGTAGTCCTAGGTCTTCTAAAATTTTTCAAAGCACTTTGAAGCTTTAAATGACTACATGAACTGGTAAATATATGGTCTGACATAAACTCATTATATGTGTCTAAAACCTCCTATTATAATGTAAGCATTCAACGCTAAAAATATCATAAACATTTGTCCAGGTCAACAAGAGTCACAAGACCATCAATATCATTCTAATGTAACTCAATGACTCGCTTCTGTAAGCTCTAAAGAAAAAAAGAAAATTGAAGGCAGCTGCAGGAACATACTTGAACCTGCTTCTCTGATGAATATGAATGATATTTCAAGATGAAAGAGGTAAGTCTAAATTTTGTAGTTCTAGAATGTTATATTATGAAAAAAAAGAAAATTAAATTGGAAGCAAGTTATATAAGACGAATGTCTAATGTTTTCTCATATTACCAATTCCCATGTCATGTTGCCTGATTCAGGCTCTTCCTTGATTTTTAATACTAAAACTAAAAAAATGGTTATGCAAGAGTTAAAAAGGAAATCAAATGAGGGTGTGCCTTTAATACAATACTAAGGTTTCTCCTTTAAAGCTTGGATGACTAGGGTATGACACACAAAAACAATATCTCGATTTGTAAGAGCAAGAAGTGTTCATTGATTCTCACCCCAAATCTTGCATTTACGAGAGCATCATACATTGTATTCGACCTTTTTTACACGAAGAAAATCAAATCTTGTATCACATCTAGCTTTTTTTATAAGATCAAGTTCGCAACCTCTTTTCATATCAGCTAGCTATAAAAGGCCGTAACAAAAAATGTAATCAAATAACAACTGTGACAGAACAGCAATTGCTCAAATACAATATGTAAATGTGTAATAATTTCCAAACTACATAGCATACTACTGTTTAGTACAGTATACCATAGAAGGTTCTAGAAATCAGCTAGTCCAAAATGAAACTAGCCATAGGCGCCCTAGGTCCCCTACAATACTGTGGGGACATGATCTGTTTTCAAGCTCAAGATATTGTTACGCATTTTTCTAATTATTTATTCTTTTCCATCTCATTTGCAACTGAAACCTCACTTCTGATTGCTCGGTCCAATTAATCTCAACCCCAAACTTCTAAATCTTAACAATTGAATAGCTCCAAAAAAAGCAACATAAACAAGGTACCATTAGTACACAAAAACTTATTTGACAACTTAAAACCACTTCTACAAACTAAATGGACCCAAAGCAACAAAAACACATTATTTGTTATGCTATTATGCCATAGCATATCAGCTATGCAGCATATCTTCAATACTTTTGTAACATCAGGACAATAGTAAAAGTAACAGCAAAATAAGATGAGAATTTCTATACCTTCAGATTGAAATCTAACTGTCTCATTTTCTGATTATATTTCTGGAAATCAGAAGCAAGGGTCTCATGCGTAGCTCTCTCAAGAGCAGTTATAGCCTGGACAGCTGCATCTGGCCAACAAATGCTTTCTCCAGCCTACAAAACAATAATTAGATAAGAGGAAAACTGAATTAGAAACTTTTTATTAGAAAACCTTGACAATATAATGTTATGCATGACTCTAGTTTCAGAAAAAAAAAGGAAAAACTCAAAAATCCAGAAAAAAGAACAGCAGCAATAACATCAACAAGCCATAATGTTTCAATTATTTTGGGTTGACTAAATGGATCTTTTGCCGGCATTGCACAAAACAGCATAATGACAAAAATAGGAGATTACAATATTTGCGAAATATGTGATAAATCAAAATGTCATGTTATGTATTTCACAGAAAAGGTACCATTCCTATGTACAACCTTTACAACCAACAGCAAAGGATACATGACTACAATATATTAATATATTGGAGTTCTATACTACAATAACAGTTCAACTGTTTATCATAAATCTAAAAAATTAATCTAACTGTTGATTATGATAACTTTAACATAATGTCATAATTGTAAAAAAAATCTCAAACTTAACTAAATATATAATATTACTAATGGAACCTTCCACAAAATCTATACATGATGATCAACCATATGTCAAAAATGCAAGTTATGCTTATCAAAAGGAGAACTAGGATTAGCAAAAACTAAGAACACTTACATCAGAGATGTTTTCTTTGGGTTCTGTAGAAGTTCCTGTTTCATTGTTACCATTCATGTTTTTATCCGAATTAACAGAAGCTTCCATTTTCTTATCATCAGACGACACAGAATCTTTTGGGACACATGCTACTTTGATTCCTTGTAAAAGTTTGTCCAACCACCTATCACGATATGAATCACCGGTCAATGCTTTGAATTTTGCTAAAATGGTTTTGTACTCTGAATCATAACTTGTACAACTTCCTGGTGTCTCTGCTTTCATCTGATGCTCATTTTTTGTTGCATCATCAGATTTTGAGACATCAATAGGGTTCACGCCCTTCCTTCTGAGACACCGTCTATTTGCCGACTGATCAGAATTATCAGGAGGAACTTCTTCAGATTCAATATCTGGGAGCTCTCCTAAACGTTCTCGTGTCTTCTGAACAAGAAGATCTATCTCATGTTGTTTTGTGTCCTCGTAGTCTTTGTCAGTTAACTTCCAAAGCTTTTTCTCAACAGTGTCATAAACATTTTGCACAATAAAACCTGGAAATTGTTGACGAAGTGGCAGCTTCTTGCTTAAGGGAACAAAATGGACAACACACTTGTGCATCACTGATTCAGCCGGCACTTCATCAAGGTGGAAACTGTAAAAGAGTTGTCTGGTATCCCGTGCTTCCCAGTTTCCACCTCCTTTTTTCTCCGCTTCTTCAGGACGGTAAAACCATTGCCCCGTAACCCACACATTACCATCTACATCTTGTGTAATGTCCTGCTACATAATACTATCAGTTAAAAGAAAATTAAAGTTGACTACCATGACCTCAACCAAAAGCTTCTCAGGTAACTTGAGAAGGAAAAAAATATGCAGAACTGACAACAATATAACAGATGCAGGTGTAATGTCCTGCTACATCATACTATCAGTTAAAAGAAAATTAAAGTTGACTACCATGACCTCAACCAAAAGATTCTCAGGTAACTTGAGAAGGAAAAAAATATGCAGAACTGACAACAATATAACAGATGCAGGCTGATGCTTTTCGATTAAAAAAAAGAGCATTCGTGTATAACAGTAAAATACACTTCATCTTGTGTGTGTGTCTCCGAGTTGTGATCAAATGGTGCTGCCATATATACAACAAAAGAGTCAAATCCAGAAAACCAACACTACCACTCCGACCTAGCAGTTATAGGTGTATTAGGTGTGCATGACCTCAAAAAACAATCCAGTGATACAACATAGCCAGAATCAAGAACATGATGGCAAAAATGAATTGTAAGTGCCTCGATAACAATTAACAACTAGCACAGCGCTTTCCCAAAATAAAAACAACGCAGATCACATTTGGAAAATGAAAGGAAAACTGGAACCTAGTGCACAAGGATCCTACTAATGTGGAGTCTAGAAAAAGTCAATATATGCATTATTACCTCTGGAAGCAAAGAGATTATTACTATGACTCAAACACTAGTCATGTGGAAAAAGAGCAGCCTTCACGAGATGCCAAGACTCAACCTCTGTGACAAACTAAAAGGTTCTTTGCATTTTTTAACAACCATTTGAGTTGCCCTTTTTTTCTATTTTTAGAATAAAAGGGTGTCAACATAATACCAAAAAGGAACTTTAATATTATGAAACCCTGGTTAGTGTCAGCATTTAATCAAGATTTAACATTTTCTTCCATCTTTATAAAATATTGAAAGAAAGGACACAAAGAGATGCAAATAGAAGACACAAAAGGCATACTGATCAAGACAATTTACACAACATTCAGGAATCATGCTTGTAAAAAGTACTATTTTATTACTTTACCCAAATGATTTGGTTACCATCTCTTCTCGAGTGTCTTCTTTCTTTTAACACAAGAACATATACTTCAAGGGATAAAGAAGGGTAAGGGGATGAAGTAAGGAAGAGATTAAAGAGAATTTCAAGAGGCATATTCTTGAATAGCAATCAAGACATAAGCCAATGAGTTGCAATCATCATATCTATAAATGGCTAGATTAAAATTAATCCAATTAGGACCCAAGACTACAATCATATCTAGTAACTAATTACTAGGGTTGTTACCCTGCCCTTGACCAACATTCCAGGGGATTTGGTCGGCCACCAAGAGAGAAGAATGGTCCATCCAAGGGATAACCACACCTTGCCTTGAGCGGCACAAGTTGGTTGGCTCCTCTTCGGAGTCCAAAATGATCTCCAACAATAATCCTCTCCTCTCCTTTGTTTACATCTTCTTTTATTGTATCGAATACTAATAAATTTACAGGAAGACAATTATCTATTTTAGTAAATAAAACTTGGTGCTCAACCATTCTATTTTCAAGTTTGTCCAAGAAAGAAAAAAAAGAGGTCGTGGCATATCAGATAACAAGAAGAAAAAAGAAGTGCCAGATAACAGCACTTGGTAGAAAGAGGTTAAAAAGATCCATATGTAAGTTACACCAGAGTAGATTTTAATATCTTAACATTACAGGAAAAAATTACAAATAATGCAATAACAAACGGCAATCACTGAGACTTTTCATCGTAGCCCTACAAGTAGGAGAATGCCTGAATTCAATTCTCAATTTCTCATGTGTTAGGATTTGTGTTTCCACATATAATCTCACTTCACATAGTGATTCATTCAGCTTCAAAACCAGAAAAAGTATAAATCACCTTGATGATGGCGACATAAGGCTTTGTCTTGTTATCTTCGGGTGTTAGCAAAACAGGATCCTCCTGCATGCGGTATCAAAGAACCCCAATCTATAATTAGGAACAACAAAACCGAGGCCTCGCAAATAGACGAAATAATCGAAAAGCTTACGAGCTCGAAGACGTTGCCATCGTACTCAAAAGAGGAGTAATACGTCTTCTTCCTACGCCCCTTCCCGGAAACCCTAACCACGTCCCCAATCGGCTTCGCATCCTCCTGGACCTCCACCGCCGCCGCCTCCTCCTCCTCTTCCTCGTCCTCCCTTTCCTCGACGCGGCCTTTGCCCCCTCTGCTGTTACGGCCGCCTACGCCGCCCTTCTTTGACTGGCTGCTGCTCTGGCCCTCCTCCTCGTCTTCCTCGTCCACTCGAAGCTTCTTCTTCCTCTTGCTCTTCCGGTCGCCGTCCCGGTCCGCATCTTCTCGGCGCCGTGGCTCTTCCTCGTCGTCGTCTGAGACCTGCGCGACCCGGCGCTTCCCCATTCCGATGACCGCTACTGAACGGGAAACGTGAGCTTTGGGCGGGGAACCGGCGATGTGGGGAAAGGGACGATTAATGGGAAAAGGCCCAAATGTTACAAATATTACGTACATACAAGTCGCAAGCTTTTTTTTATTTGGTAAACGTACCTGAATTTGACCTGGTAAACCTTGTGCACCTCACACCTGCAACCACACGGACGATAGTGCATCTGCGACGACCCCTATGGGTGAATGAGTGGGTCTTATTTCGAGTGTCCCTTAAGCGTGAAAAGTATCACGAACTCGGGCGGTGCACGAGTTGACTGAACCGGCGCGAGTCGGTGACCATGATTCACGAAAATGCCACTGGGCAGGACCTTTCTGTCTAAATACAAAGAAGGAACAGTGTTCAAACAAGAATGATTTAACTAATAAGCCTTTAATATGCCCATGCTCCTATTATTATGTTGAATTTATCATCAAACATAAATGGATTTTTAGCTGACCTAACGTTTTTTTTTAATCTTATAATATCCAAAATCCGAATATTAGATGTGAACTGAAATATATCAAGTTAAACTCTTCGAATAGTTGCCTAGGGAGCCCTCTGATTCCCTTTTATATATATATATATATATATATATATATATATAACGGAGCTTCCTGAACTTTAAATATTTTTAAATTATCACTTTCCAAATAGATATATATATAATTTAATACTAATACTATTTTTTTTTTCACTCCTTCCTGACCTTTTTTTTTTCTCTCTTTTTCTTTCTTCTCCTCCTCTCTTCTCTTCCCAATCGTTGGAAGTGACGTAAAATAATAGAAAAACTAAATGATAAAATAAGATGATCTAAAAATAAAAAAGGAGGTAAGAAATTTTTTTTTATATTTATTTATATGATTTAATATTTTTAGAATAATATAGATTTTATAATAACTGAAAAACATAATCTTTTGGATTAGTAAGATTGACCCATAAGAGATTATATTCTTAGCCTCTACAAAGTACCCAGAGTATTATCTTCTAGGCATTTACAAAATACTATAAATATGTCATCTTCTTTGGCCATTTGAAAATACCAAATATATCATCTTTTGGACAATTATAGAATGTTTGGATCAATATTTTAAATATTCTATTTTTAATATCTAAAAATATAATATTAACTATTTTCTTTTATTCATATGTTAGTAAAAATTAATGATATAAATGTTCAATCCATAATGTGTATTACATTTTGAGTTATATATTCTATAATAACTTAGAAGACATCATTTTTTGGATTCGTTGTATTAACGTAAAAGATGTCATGAATATGACTTTTGCAAATTGTTTAGAGTATCTTCTTAGCATGGTAAAATATTCAGAAAATGATATTTTTCAGGATGATTTTAAAAAGCCTAGAATATATCATCTTTTGAGCGATGAGGGCTGTGGGGAAGAAACAAAAGAAAGAAGAGGATAAAAATAAAAATAAAAGTGTTGTGAATAATAAATTATTATTTTATTATTTTTTACAAAAAAATAAATGGTAAAGGAGTTATGAATAATAAAAAGAGGTTTAAATAGTAACCTCTTAAGATAAGACTTATTTAATGCTCAAGTTAATCAAAAAATGTAAAGTGAGTTTAAATTTAATAATACGATCAAACTTAGATCTTACCAAGAGAAATATCTATTTATACATGTTTCTTTATCCATCTTTTATTGGGGAGAACATTCTCTAGATCAGACTTATTCAAAGGATCAAACCGTTAAGATTTGATGCTGATGTGGTTATGAGCTCATCTCTATCGTGTTTTTTCTTGTATGGCGCAATGTTTCGAAGTTACTATATTCCACATGTATAGCTTAAATCCAAGAGAAAAATATGTTATATCATATATATTTGTTGTTGTTATTATCATGTGCTTCAATCTTTTACATAGAATTTTACAATGGTATATTTGATCATAATATCTTACTATCCACCATCAAACTTCTTACTAATTAAGCCGATTGATATTTTTTAAAATTTATTGAATGATATTTTAAATTCTTAACCCTTGTACATCACTATCAAATATATTTCTTATACTTATCAAGAGGCCTCTATCTTCTTATTCATTTTTTAAGAAATCACCACTTGATTCTCATAACATTTTATTCATATAAGATAAAGTTTGAGCAATTTAAGTTTTTTTTTTAAAATAAATGATTAAAATGAGATTCGAGTCTAAGATTTTACGATGATTAATTAAAAAATTTATAATTGTACATGATTTTATGTTATTGGACTACGTAATATTTTTGGGACAAATGCGACCACCGATAAGCATCAGTAGTTCCATTAAAATCCCAATATCACAACGTTTTCGGCGAATGCCACATATATTAAGTCCACGGTGTTACCTCATCTCGTTGCAATCATGTACCGCAGTACCAGCAGCAAGTCTGCAACGCAGCTTAAAGGTCTTCACTCCTATAACTGCAAGCATAACGGAAGAGGAAAGTCTTAGTCCGAAACTAATTTGTGCTTCCGTTATGGAGACTGATCCAAGAAAGAAGAAAATGGAAACATGTCCATCGTAGACTAGACAAGAGTACAGCATAAGAAAGTAGAGGAAGTATGTACGTACATCATACGGTGGAGACGACGTGCTAGGTTACCTTCAACTTCAGGCAGGGGAAGGCAGGCCGCAGAAATCGGATCAACACCGCCGAGCTCCGTGAGCGGCACCAGCACGATCAGGAAACGAACGATCACGATCCGTACTCTCGTCCAGAAGTGTCGAATCCTGCCGTCCATTTTCCTCACACGGATCATCGCCAACTCACTCGCAACCGTCGGCTTCCTCACGCCGAGAAGAGCCTCTCGTAGCCGATCCACCAAATTGATTGGTCTCCTCCTCCTCCTGTGCCGCTGCCTTTTTCAGGAGATCTCGACGGATCTGTGTTATCCGTGTTCCTCCACCTCAAGGAAGCGGCAAGGGCGGCGAGATCGGAGTTCTCTGCTTAGCATTGATTAACAGAACAAAGATTATGATCTCGATCTCACAACCGGTGGATCTTCGACGATGCTACTTGCCTCCGGCGAGGAATGGACCAGATCGTGAGAATCGGTGAGAATCATCTTCCCCGGAACGGCTGAGAAGACAAAGCTCAATCACTTCGGGACGAAGTGCGAGAGAAGGGAAAGAGGAGACCGGATGAAGCAAGGAATCGCTTAGAGGAGGAGTAGTTTCCTTGGGCCGCCCCCATGGCTCGCCGGGCTCGGAGGTCATCTCGGGGGTTGGGCATCGCTGACGCTGGGTGGGCGGGAAAAGAGCGGGAGTGAGTCTCCAAACTGATAGAAGAACCTCGTCCAGGCTATTTATAGCCCCTTGTGCACCGCATCAACTTCCAGTGACGGTTTGTGTTCATCAGTACTGAAATCATCTGTTTTATTAGCAATAGGTTGGTTAGTTCATCTGACCTTGTAAATTCTACTTTTCTTCTTCTTTAGATAGGCATATCATTTAGTCACATATTAAAATGTATGAGAATTAAAAACTCATATACTGAACGGGAAACGTGAGCTTTGGGCGGGGAACCGGCGATGTGGGGAAAGGGACGATTAATGGGAAAAGGCCCAAATGTTACAAATATTACGTACATACAAGTCGCAAGCTTTTTTTTATTTGGTAAACGTACCTGAATTTGACCTGGTAAACCTTGTGCACCTCACACCTGCAACCACACGGACGATAGTGCATCTGCGACGACCCCTATGGGTGAATGAGTGGGTCTTATTTCGAGTGTCCCTTAAGCGTGAAAAGTATCACGAACTCGGGCGGTGCACGAGTTGACTGAACCGGCGCGAGTCGGTGACCATGATTCACGAAAATGCCACTGGGCAGGACCTTTCTGTCTAAATACAAAGAAGGAACAGTGTTCAAACAAGAATGATTTAACTAATAAGCCTTTAATATGCCCATGCTCCTATTATTATGTTGAATTTATCATCAAACATAAATGGATTTTTAGCTGACCTAACGTTTTTTTTTAATCTTATAATATCCAAAATCCGAATATTAGATGTGAACTGAAATATATCAAGTTAAACTCTTCGAATAGTTGCCTAGGGAGCCCTCTGATTCCCTTTTATATATATATATATATATATATATATATATATAACGGAGCTTCCTGAACTTTAAATATTTTTAAATTATCACTTTCCAAATAGATATATATATAATTTAATACTAATACTATTTTTTTTTTCACTCCTTCCTGACCTTTTTTTTTTCTCTCTTTTTCTTTCTTCTCCTCCTCTCTTCTCTTCCCAATCGTTGGAAGTGACGTAAAATAATAGAAAAACTAAATGATAAAATAAGATGATCTAAAAATAAAAAAGGAGGTAAGAAATTTTTTTTTATATTTATTTATATGATTTAATATTTTTAGAATAATATAGATTTTATAATAACTGAAAAACATAATCTTTTGGATTAGTAAGATTGACCCATAAGAGATTATATTCTTAGCCTCTACAAAGTACCCAGAGTATTATCTTCTAGGCATTTACAAAATACTATAAATATGTCATCTTCTTTGGCCATTTGAAAATACCAAATATATCATCTTTTGGACAATTATAGAATGTTTGGATCAATATTTTAAATATTCTATTTTTAATATCTAAAAATATAATATTAACTATTTTCTTTTATTCATATGTTAGTAAAAATTAATGATATAAATGTTCAATCCATAATGTGTATTACATTTTGAGTTATATATTCTATAATAACTTAGAAGACATCATTTTTTGGATTCGTTGTATTAACGTAAAAGATGTCATGAATATGACTTTTGCAAATTGTTTAGAGTATCTTCTTAGCATGGTAAAATATTCAGAAAATGATATTTTTCAGGATGATTTTAAAAAGCCTAGAATATATCATCTTTTGAGCGATGAGGGCTGTGGGGAAGAAACAAAAGAAAGAAGAGGATAAAAATAAAAATAAAAGTGTTGTGAATAATAAATTATTATTTTATTATTTTTTACAAAAAAATAAATGGTAAAGGAGTTATGAATAATAAAAAGAGGTTTAAATAGTAACCTCTTAAGATAAGACTTATTTAATGCTCAAGTTAATCAAAAAATGTAAAGTGAGTTTAAATTTAATAATACGATCAAACTTAGATCTTACCAAGAGAAATATCTATTTATACATGTTTCTTTATCCATCTTTTATTGGGGAGAACATTCTCTAGATCAGACTTATTCAAAGGATCAAACCGTTAAGATTTGATGCTGATGTGGTTATGAGCTCATCTCTATCGTGTTTTTTCTTGTATGGCGCAATGTTTCGAAGTTACTATATTCCACATGTATAGCTTAAATCCAAGAGAAAAATATGTTATATCATATATATTTGTTGTTGTTATTATCATGTGCTTCAATCTTTTACATAGAATTTTACAATGGTATATTTGATCATAATATCTTACTATCCACCATCAAACTTCTTACTAATTAAGCCGATTGATATTTTTTAAAATTTATTGAATGATATTTTAAATTCTTAACCCTTGTACATCACTATCAAATATATTTCTTATACTTATCAAGAGGCCTCTATCTTCTTATTCATTTTTTAAGAAATCACCACTTGATTCTCATAACATTTTATTCATATAAGATAAAGTTTGAGCAATTTAAGTTTTTTTTTTAAAATAAATGATTAAAATGAGATTCGAGTCTAAGATTTTACGATGATTAATTAAAAAATTTATAATTGTACATGATTTTATGTTATTGGACTACGTAATATTTTTGGGACAAATGCGACCACCGATAAGCATCAGTAGTTCCATTAAAATCCCAATATCACAACGTTTTCGGCGAATGCCACATATATTAAGTCCACGGTGTTACCTCATCTCGTTGCAATCATGTACCGCAGTACCAGCAGCAAGTCTGCAACGCAGCTTAAAGGTCTTCACTCCTATAACTGCAAGCATAACGGAAGAGGAAAGTCTTAGTCCGAAACTAATTTGTGCTTCCGTTATGGAGACTGATCCAAGAAAGAAGAAAATGGAAACATGTCCATCGTAGACTAGACAAGAGTACAGCATAAGAAAGTAGAGGAAGTATGTACGTACATCATACGGTGGAGACGACGTGCTAGGTTACCTTCAACTTCAGGCAGGGGAAGGCAGGCCGCAGAAATCGGATCAACACCGCCGAGCTCCGTGAGCGGCACCAGCACGATCAGGAAACGAACGATCACGATCCGTACTCTCGTCCAGAAGTGTCGAATCCTGCCGTCCATTTTCCTCACACGGATCATCGCCAACTCACTCGCAACCGTCGGCTTCCTCACGCCGAGAAGAGCCTCTCGTAGCCGATCCACCAAATTGATTGGTCTCCTCCTCCTCCTGTGCCGCTGCCTTTTTCAGGAGATCTCGACGGATCTGTGTTATCCGTGTTCCTCCACCTCAAGGAAGCGGCAAGGGCGGCGAGATCGGAGTTCTCTGCTTAGCATTGATTAACAGAACAAAGATTATGATCTCGATCTCACAACCGGTGGATCTTCGACGATGCTACTTGCCTCCGGCGAGGAATGGACCAGATCGTGAGAATCAGTGAGAATCATCTTCCCCGGAACGGCTGAGAAGACAAAGCTCAATCACTTCGGGACGAAGTGCGAGAGAAGGGAAAGAGGAGACCGGATGAAGCAAGGAATCGCTTAGAGGAGGAGTAGTTTCCTTGGGCCGCCCCCATGGCTCGCCGGGCTCGGAGGTCGTCGCGGGGTTTGGGGGACGGAGGGCTTCATCGCTGACGCTGGGTGGGCGGGAAAAGAGCGGGAGTGAGTCTCCAAACTGATAGAAGAACCTCGTCCCGGCTATTTATAGCCCCTTGTGCACCGCATCAGCTTCCAGTGACGGTATGTGTTAATCAGTACTGAAGTCATCTGTTTTATTACCATTAGGTTGGTTAGTTCATCTGACATTGTAAATTCTACTTCATCTTCCTTTTTTAGACAGAAATATTGATCTCACTCGTTTTATTCTTCTAATGATAGGAGAAGCTGATAATATCATTTAGTCTCATATTGATTGATGTATATGAGAATCAAAGATTCATAATTTCATCGGATCTCTATTATTTTCATATGTGTTTTTTGAAGTTCATATGTTTCGAAAGGATAGACCTATAAGAAACTTAAATTTTTTCTTCAATTTTGATGTTGCATTATCTTGTTTAGTCCTATAATATTTTCAGTTCTTATATTTGTGATATTTTTCAGATGCTCAATGTTGAATGTTTTTCTTCCTCAAATGTAAACATTAGTTAAGAGCATGATAAAGTTATCATTTCTAATAAACGAGATGAAAGAAATATATTTATCCATGAAAGGAAATATAAATTGTATGAGGATAAGTTGAGGTTTAGATATATGCTTGCAGTCTAAAAATGTAAAGCAATTAGTATTTGTGGTATGATAAAGAGATAGAACAACCTAAGTAGAAACAAATAATCTAAATTGATCTCAAATAGCTGGGTTTGGATTAGTAAGATTGACCCATAAGAGATTATATTCTTAGCCTCTACAAAGTACCCAGAGTATTATCTTCTAGGCATTTACAAAATACTATAAATATGTCATCTTCTTTGGCCATTTGAAAATACCAAATATATCATCTTTTGGACAATTATAGAATGTTTGGATCAATATTTTAAATATTCTATTTTTAATATCTAAAAAAATAATATTAACTATTTTCTTTTATTCATATGTTAGTAAAAATTAATGATATAAATGTTCAATCCATAATGTGTATTACATTTTGAGTTATATATTCTATAATAACTTAGAAGACATCATTTTTTGGATTCGTTGTATTAACGTAAAAGATGTCATGAATATGACTTTTGCAAATTGTTTAGAGTATCTTCTTAGCATGGTAAAATATTCAGAAAATGATATTTTTCAGGATGATTTTAAAAAGCCTAGAATATATCATCTTTTGAGCGATGAGGGCTGTGGGGAAGAAACAAAAGAAAGAAGAGGATAAAAATAAAAATAAAAGTGTTGTGAATAATAAATTATTATTTTATTATTTTTTACAAAAAAATAAATGGTAAAGGAGTTATGAATAATAAAAAGAGGTTTAAATAGTAACCTCTTAAGATAAGACTTATTTAATGCTCAAGTTAATCAAAAAATGTAAAGTGAGTTTAAATTTAATAATACGATCAAACTTAGATCTTACCAAGAGAAATATCTATTTATACATGTTTCTTTATCCATCTTTTATTGGGGAGAACATTCTCTAGATCAGACTTATTCAAAGGATCAAACCGTTAAGATTTGATGCTGATGTGGTTATGAGCTCATCTCTATCGTGTTTTTTCTTGTATGGCGCAATGTTTCGAAGTTACTATATTCCACATGTATAGCTTAAATCCAAGAGAAAAATATGTTATATCATATATATTTGTTGTTGTTATTATCATGTGCTTCAATCTTTTACATAGAATTTTACAATGGTATATTTGATCATAATATCTTACTATCCACCATCAAACTTCTTACTAATTAAGCCGATTGATATTTTTTAAAATTTATTGAATGATATTTTAAATTCTTAACCCTTGTACATCACTATCAAATATATTTCTTATACTTATCAAGAGGCCTCTATCTTCTTATTCATTTTTTAAGAAATCACCACTTGATTCTCATAACATTTTATTCATATAAGATAAAGTTTGAGCAATTTAAGTTTTTTTTTTAAAATAAATGATTAAAATGAGATTCGAGTCTAAGATTTTACGATGATTAATTAAAAAATTTATAATTGTACATGATTTTATGTTATTGGACTACGTAATATTTTTGGGACAAATGCGACCACCGATAAGCATCAGTAGTTCCATTAAAATCCCAATATCACAACGTTTTCGGCGAATGCCACTAAGATTTTACGATGATTAATTAAAAAATTTATAATTGTACATGATTTTATGTTATTGGACTACGTAATATTTTTGGGACAAATGCGACCACCGATAAGCATCAGTAGTTCCATTAAAATCCCAATATCACAACGTTTTCGGCGAATGCCACATATATTAAGTCCACGGTGTTACCTCATCTCGTTGCAATCATGTACCGCAGTACCAGCAGCAAGTCTGCAGCGCAGCTTAAAGGTCTTCACTCCTATAACTGCAAGCATAACGGAAGAGAAAAGTCTTAGTCCGAAACTACTTTGTGCTTCCGTTATGGAGACTGATCCAAGAAAGAAGAAAACGTAAACATGTACATCGTAGACTAGACAAGAGTACAGCATAAGAGAGTAGAGGAAGTATGTACGTACATCATACGGTGGAGACGACGTGCTAGGTTACCTTCAACTTCAGGCAGGGGAAGGCAGGCCGCAGAAATCGGATCAACACCGCCGAGCTCCGTGAGCGGCACCAGCACGATCAGGAAACGAACGATCACGATCCGTACTCTCGTCCAGAAGTGTCGAATCCTGCCGTCCATTTTCCTCACACGGATCATCGCCAACTCACTCGCAACCGTCGGCTTCCTCACGCCGAGAAGAGCCTCTCGTAGCCGATCCACCAAATTGATTGGTCTCCTCCTCCTCCTGTGCCGCTGCCTTTTTCAGGAGATCTCGACGGATCTGTGTTATCCGTGTTCCTCCACCTCAAGGAAGCGGCAAGGGCGGCGAGATCGGAGTTCTCTGCTTAGCATTGATTAACAGAACAAAGATTATGATCTCGATCTCACAACCGGTGGATCTTCGACGATGCTACTTGCCTCCGGCGAGGAATGGACCAGATCGTGAGAATCGGTGAGAATCATCTTCCCCGGAACGGCTGAGAAGACAAAGCTCAATCACTTCGGGACGAAGTGCGAGAGAAGGGAAAGAGGAGACCGGATGAAGCAAGGAATCGCTTAGAGGAGGAGTAGTTTCCTTGGGCCGCCCCCATGGCTCGCCGGGCTCGGAGGTCATCTCGGGGTTTGGGGGACGGAGGGCTTCATCGCTGACGCTGGGTGGGCGGGAAAAGAGCGGGAGTGAGTCTCCAAACTGATAGAAGAACCTCGTCCAGGCTATTTATAGCCCCTTGTGCACCGCATCAACTTCCAGTGACGGTTTGTGTTCATCAGTACTGAAATCATCTGTTTTATTAGCAATAGGTTGGTTAGTTCATCTGACCTTGTAAATTCTACTTTTCTTCTTCTTTAGATAGGCATATCATTTAGTCACATATTAAAATGTATGAGAATTAAAAACTCATAATTTCATCCGATCCCTCTTATTTTTATAGATATTTTTTAAAATTCACATGTTTCAAAATAACAAAATCATACGGATACATCCATTACCAAAGAAATATGATAGCTACTCAAAGGAGCCATCCATTCAGCATCATTTTAACTATATAACTCATGCTAAATCATAATTATATTCCTCTCTTAATCATATTCCTTTCTCATGTGACACTCGTAAGAATTACTTGGTCAAATGATTAGATATTATATCAAAAAAGAATTTGAATCCCAACGTAACATTTATGACAACATCATGTCTCAATCATATTGGTCATAAAGCCACACCTTTCTGCCAACTTGATGATCGTAGAAGTCTCTTACTTTCTGTTTACTAAAATTAGGGTTTGTTGGTATGTCCCTCTCAAGAATAGACCTATAATAAACTTAAATTCTTTCTTCAGTTTTGGTGTTGCATTATCTTGTTTAGTCCCTCATACTACAATATATTCAGTTCTTATATTTGTGATATTTTTCACATGCTCAATGTTGAATGTTTTTCTTTCTCAAATTAAAATATTAGTTAAGAGCATGATAGAGTTATCATTTCTAATAAACGAGATGAAAGAAACATATTTATCCATGAAAGGAAATATAAATTGTATTAGGATAAGTTGAGGTTTAGATATATGCTTGCAGTCTAAAAATGTAAAGCAATTAGTATTTGTGGTATGATAAGAGATAGAACAACCTAAGTAGAAACAAATATTCTAAATTGATCTCAAATAGTTGGGACAGGAACTGAAGGTAGTAATTGACGGAACTAAAGGTAGTAAGTCCTTATAATGTCGAGCTCCCAAATGTAGTTGGCAATGGCATGAAAGAAGAATGCCTTTTTGTACACTGTTTGTGATCATTGGAACTACGATCATATATCACAAATGCGACCACCGATAAGCATCAGTAGTTCCATTAAAATCCCAATATCACAACGTTTTCGGCGAATGCCACATATATTAAGTCCACGGTGTTACCTCATCTCGTTGCAATCATGTACCGCAGTACCAGCAGCAAGTCTGCAACGCAGCTTAAAGGTCTTCACTCCTATAACTGCAAGCATAACGGAAGAGGAAAGTCTTAGTCCGAAACTAATTTGTGCTTCCGTTATGGAGACTGATCCAAGAAAGAAGAAAATGGAAACATGTCCATCGTAGACTAGACAAGAGTACAGCATAAGAGAGTAGAGGAAGTATGTACGTACATCATACGGTGGAGACGACGTGCTAGGTTACCTTCAACTTCAGGCAGGGGAAGGCAGGCCGCAGAAATCGGATCAACACCGCCGAGCTCCGTGAGCGGCACCAGCACGATCAGGAAACGAACGATCACGATCCGTACTCTCGTCCAGAAGTGTCGAATCCTGCCGTCCATTTTCCTCACACGGATCATCGCCAACTCACTCGCAACCGTCGGCTTCCTCACGCCGAGAAGAGCCTCTCGTAGCCGATCCACCAAATTGATTGGTCTCCTCCTCCTCCTGTGCCGCTGCCTTTTTCAGGAGATCTCGACGGATCTGTGTTATCCGTGTTCCTCCACCTCAAGGAAGCGGCAAGGGCGGCGAGATCGGAGTTCTCTGCTTAGCATTGATTAACAGAACAAAGATTATGATCTCGATCTCACAACCGGTGGATCTTCGACGATGCTACTTGCCTCCGGCGAGGAATGGACCAGATCGTGAGAATCAGTGAGAATCATCTTCCCCGGAACGGCTGAGAAGACAAAGCTCAATCACTTCGGGACGAAGTGCGAGAGAAGGGAAAGAGGAGACCGGATGAAGCAAGGAATCGCTTAGAGGAGGAGTAGTTTCCTTGGGCCGCCCCCATGGCTCGCCGGGCTCGGAGGTCGTCGCGGGGTTTGGGGGACGGAGGGCTTCATCGCTGACGCTGGGTGGGCGGGAAAAGAGCGGGAGTGAGTCTCCAAACTGATAGAAGAACCTCGTCCCGGCTATTTATAGCCCCTTGTGCACCGCATCAACTTCCAGTGACGGTTTGTGTTCATCAGTACTGAAATCATCTGTTTTATTAGCAATAGGTTGGTTAGTTCATCTGACCTTGTAAATTCTACTTTTCTTCTTCTTTAGATAGGCATATCATTTAGTCACATATTAAAATGTATGAGAATTAAAAACTCATAATTTCATCCGATCCCTCTTATTTTTATAGATATTTTTTAAAATTCACATGTTTCAAAATAACAAAATCATACGGATACATCCATTACCAAAGAAATATGATAGCTACTCAAAGGAGCCATCCATTCAGCATCATTTTAACTATATAACTCATGCTAAATCATAATTATATTCCTCTCTTAATCATATTCCTTTCTCATGTGACACTCGTAAGAATTACTTGGTCAAATGATTAGATATTATATCAAAAAAGAATTTGAATCCCAACGTAACATTTATGACAACATCATGTCTCAATCATATTGGTCATAAAGCCACACCTTTCTGCCAACTTGATGATCGTAGAAGTCTCTTACTTTCTGTTTACTAAAATTAGGGTTTGTTGGTATGTCCCTCTCAAGAATAGACCTATAATAAACTTAAATTCTTTCTTCAGTTTTGGTGTTGCATTATCTTGTTTAGTCCCTCATACTACAATATATTCAGTTCTTATATTTGTGATATTTTTCACATGCTCAATGTTGAATGTTTTTCTTTCTCAAATTAAAATATTAGTTAAGAGCATGATAGAGTTATCATTTCTAATAAACGAGATGAAAGAAACATATTTATCCATGAAAGGAAATATAAATTGTATTAGGATAAGTTGAGGTTTAGATATATGCTTGCAGTCTAAAAATGTAAAGCAATTAGTATTTGTGGTATGATAAGAGATAGAACAACCTAAGTAGAAACAAATATTCTAAATTGATCTCAAATAGTTGGGACAGGAACTGAAGGTAGTAATTGACGGAACTAAAGGTAGTAAGTCCTTATAATGTCGAGCTCCCAAATGTAGTTGGCAATGGCATGAAAGAAGAATGCCTTTTTGTACACTGTTTGTGATCATTGGAACTACGATCATATATCATCCTCTGCTCTGTGATACCATTTCTAAAGGCAATTCTGTAGCTATCAGTTTGCAGAGCTTTAAAGGGACTTTTAGGTGCCTCTGCTGGCAATTTTGTTTGGTGATTGACCTCGATCTTTTGGTCTCCTTATCCTTTAATTGCAATAGTTGGCAGCTGTAGAGATCACTAGGTGCATTCAGATTTTTTGTTTCCCTTGATCTTGTTGACATATCCTTCGATGAAACTGTAGATTGAGCTTTCAGATCCCATTTGTGTCACTACTGGAGTACTACATAACCTTCCACTCTAACATCATTTCAAAGTTTGATCAATGTCAAGCTTAAGCCATTAAATATGATCTTATTTTGATTTGTATTCTTCTCGTTGGAATGTATGTACTACATCTGTTAAGGTGTTTTGAGATGGCAGCATCATTTGCCATTGTGAATCGCGTGCAGGAATCAAACACCCAAAGGTGTTGAATGGCCGGCGTTGCAGCTCTTCGGTCATTGAGCAGTTCATGCCGACACGCTTCCTCATACGCTAGTCGCCGCGGAGGACCAACCATAAGCTCATGACTGAGACTCGATCCAAAAGCTTCTCTGGTTCTCAGGACGTTTGGACCTGTGCGATGATGCGAGCTGCGTTCGTGGTTGAGATCGGAGCACGGACGATGAAGTGAGACCACAACGATGGGAAGTCGAATCTGGCGACTGAAGCAGCCAAGAGAGAGTATGAATCTGTTCCTCCGTCTTATCATTTCTCTCTCAGCGAAGAGTTGTGTTCTTGCCTTAAATATCTGGATGAACCTAACAGGTTCTTCAACACTACAAGGTTGGGTGTCTATTGCCATGCATGTATGAAAGTTCCAATCCAGCTAACCCAGTAAATATATATATTTTTTATATAGAGAGACAATTTGTATATAATATGATTATTATCTTATCAATTACATATTTATTTTTTTGCCAAAAACAGAGAATTTTCTATGTTTCGTAGAACCTAACGAATGTGCAGCACGTTGCAAAGCTGCTACTCCACAAAAGCTGATGAGATACCAAACCCTCTCACACCTTGTCTTTCCGGACGCGTGTCCGTTCGGGTCAGCCGCGACGACCGACGCAGCAGTGTGACTTCCCACGTGCGTGCAGGAGCCGAATAATAACTCGAGGATGGCACGGAACTCCCCAATCTCCGCCTCCTTCTTCGGCTCTTCTCCGCGGTGATCGTCCCCCGCTCGCCGGCGTCCGACCCTCATCGAAGTTCCCGGTCCCTCTTCAGGTAATCTCCTTCTCCTCATCGTTCCATTCGGATCGAATAAGTAGATCGGAAGAATCGAGGATCTGCTTTCGTTTCTGTTGCACGATTGCTTGATGTTCTTGGGGCGATTTACGTTTACTTTCGGGGATTGTCTTGCTGTAATTCCCAAATTGCTTTCTGGATTTTTATTATATATCGTTAGTTTTGCTGTTATCCAAAATTCCCTTACCGATCCATTTTTCTTCTTTTTATCTTTTCGTTACTTCAGCAAACCGTGTGCTTTGATTTGATAGCTTATTGAGAAAGAAGGCCGATATAGGAATTTACGATATATCGAAGTATTTGAAGCATAAAGCAACTTTCTTGCAGATTATTTCGGATCAGAGTTTGGTTTCAGCCCTAAAAGTTGCTTGGCTTTTAGTCCCAAAAGCTGCTTGTTTTTGTCTGGACTATTTGTAGCAAAAGGGTTAATCTCGCTATATTTGCAGAATCCAATTTTTCACAATGGTTGATACAATCGGCGTGAGCACATCCCTTGTCGGTCACCACCTGTTCGACCGAAGGCCCTTTCCCAAAGAAGTTAACTTTAAGCGGCGGATCGACTTCTGCAGCCTGCTCGTCACAGAATTTATGGGGCAGCGGTTGTCAATCGGCCCTTCTACTTCCATTGCGACTCCCAGGCAACGATGCAACCAGTTAATTGGTTCGACCATCAGGTCATTGGCGATGGAGGTGACAAAGGAAAAGAACCCTTCAAAAGAAGATTGGCGGAGGATTGCTCATGATCTCGATTACACAACTGATGCAACAGGCCTAAGCCCTGGTAGATTGTGGCCTCCTGCGAACAAGGCTGATGACCCGATGATTCACAACCCGCTGCTCCGTCGAGAAAGAATGGGTTGTGGGTGGTTCACTGTGATCCTTGAATTGGAAGGAGTGATCGTGGAAGATGACCCTGAGTTGGAGAAGCAAGCCTGGGTGGTGTTATCTCAAGAAGAGGGAAGATCGCCACCCCTGGCCTATGTTTTGAAGAGAATTGAAGGAATGAAGAACGAGCAAGCAATCTCTGAGGTTCTTTGCTGGTCACGAGACTCTACGGAGCTTAGACGATTGGCCTCACGGAAGGAGGAAATACATCAAAGCCTAAGAAATGGTGGATGCTATCAGCTCCGATGTGGGTCTCAGGAGTTCATGACTACTCTTGCAAATCACAAGATTCCACTTGCCGTGGTATCCACACGACCGTCGAAGATCCTCCAGGAGGCAATTGAGGCTGTTGGTGTGCGAAGCTTCTTTGATGTGATGGTGGCAGCGGAGGATGTGTATAGAGGAAAACCTGATCCGGAGATGTTCGTTTATGCTGCACAGCTCCTTAATTTTATACCGGAGCGGTGCATCGTGTTTGGAAATTCAAATACGACTGTAGAGGCAGCGCATGATGCCCGTATGAAGTGTGTGGCAGTCGCAAGTAAACACCCGGTTTATGAACTCCGTGCAGCTGACCTTGTGGTGAGGCGCCTGGATGAGATATCAGTCGTCGACTTAAAGAACCTTTCTGACATTGATTCTCCGGAGTTTGCATCAGAACCAGAGGTGGAGATGGAAGAGGAAGATGATCCATCTCCATCGTCTTCGGTGGGCGTTGATGATTTCTTCTGGTAAAGTCATTCATCTGTACAGCTTATTGTTTTCCGTTCCTGCGACTAGTAAGTACATGATCCTGACATAAAGCAGGAAACTGGGGTCTTGTCTCTTGACTTTATAAGCTAATATCATGTCAATGCTTCCTTTACACTATGTACATACTAAAGCAAACAAGGAAGATAAATCGGTTGCTGGGTGGCCTTCATTTGGGCTCACCGTATGCTGAAATATATGGTATTTTGAGACTTGCAATACTGGATTATTAAAAGATGATCAGATAAATCTATATAAATGATGTTTGATGTAATATTATGTATATTTATATTTTTTTGTTTTGTCCGTATATTGTATAGTATATAGAGGATGTGTAGTAGGCACGGTTTCATTTTGGTTACCTTTATGATCGTTTTAATCCTGTAAATTTAGATTATGTATGGTCATGGTGCAGAGACAAAAATACTTAAAAATAAACCATCTAATAGTCATTTTGAGTTTTTTTAACTTCGTTGGTGCGAAGTATCATCAAGCACAACATCCTCGAGTTACCTCGATGACACATGGCTGGATGAGCCTTAGGCCGGTGTCTAGGGTTGATTCATTGTATTGTTCGACAACAATATCATGTAAGTACTTGTGGGGATTTTTAGCCTCAGTGGAGCACCTTAGGTTCTTTGTTATGCGATCATTTAGAGCTGACAAAGTATATGTTTATAATTTACATTGTTTATCGAGTATTTGTTGAAATGTTTACTTATGGGATCCTGAGTTAACGTTTCTTTTAACTTATCTTCTTTTTTGCAAGTTCTTAAGGGACCATAAGAGGTTTTGGAGAGATTGATCTTTTCCGAACGGACATGTAAGCATGTTGCACTACTTAGGCAAAACCAATAGTATCAGAGCGGAACAAGCATACTTAAAAACACTTGGCATACAAACGTGATGGACCTAACAGGATTACGTTGAGGGCAGTTAGCACATGTGACTGTTTGAGAAAAACGGACATAAAGACATATGAAAAAGAGTCGCTCAAAAGAGCAGGCATATGAGATTGACATCCAGATGAATGTGTTGGGAAACCCAAGGCGGCATCATATGCACAGCGGAAGAACAAAAATCTCATATTTTCACAGAAAATATTTTCTTATCATCGTGTGAAGATTGATACGTAAAAACTCGCAAAACCAAAAAACCGCATGTGTTAAGGGATGTGTGTTACCTAGGGAGATCGTATGTCCTTGAAATCCTGCAGATCCGGGGGAGACGATGAAGGAGGTCAACAGTCCTATTCTCTAACGGTGATCCACACGGTAGAGGTTACAAAGACGCTCCTTAAATCGCGTCCCACACTTGAGTTAGAGTCCGTGGGGAGTTGAAGCAGCAATGACAGATCAAAGTTTAACTACTCAATGACAGCAACAGAGAGTAGTTGGAAGCTAAGGGAGGTGAGTTATAGCTAAGGCAGAAAATTGAAGATTCAATAAATGTGAAGAGATGCAACATTCGCAAAGGCTTCGATGAGGACGTCGATAGAATAAGTATAGGAGAATATCACAGATAAATCTACACAAAGGGTATTCAATATAATGTTTGTGTATATCCGTGTCCTTCGTTTTCATTATTTACACAACATATAGAGGGTTTGCAGTAGTCTTAACAATCTCATTTTAATTAGTTTTTATGGGCATCTTAATCATGTAAGCACACATTATGTGTAATTATCATGCAGAGGTAAACTTGCCCAAAAATTGATTATCTAAGTATTTATTTAGGGGGTTTCTAGTTCTGTAGAGTGAAGTAAAGTGTCAGTCAATACAATACCTTAGAGCTACTCGGACGACACATGTTGGATGAGCATTTGAGATACTGTCTAAGGCTGATCAGTTGTCTTATTCTGTAATAGTATCATGCGGGCACTTATGATGACTTTTGATTATGGTGAAACTACCTTGGACCCATCGTCACTTAACCGAGTCTATGAAATATATATTTGTAATTTGTAAGTATTTACTGAAATATTTACTTGTGAAATTTTAAATTAAATATTTTTTTAATTCATCTTTTTTTTACAAATCTTTTAACGGATCATTTTGAGAAAATTAACTGTTTGCGGATGAACATAATTTAGAGAAAATCATTTAAGTCTGTGATAATTTATAACAAGAGAATGTATGTAGTTGCCCCTGAGTATCGAAGGGCAGCATAATTAGGAATAGGTGTGGATTTCTTCGTTGCATTGTTTATGTTGCTGCTATGGTAGCGGTCAAATTTGTCCATGTTCAACAAAATAAGAAGTTTGTCCAAGAACCATAGTTCCTACAAGTAAACGAGTACACTAATGAGTCATCCTGGTTAAGTATTTTGATGTAATATTATCAACGTGTAGAGATAAAAATACTTAAAAAAAACCATCTAATAGTCATTTTGAGTTTTTTTAACTTCGTTGGTACGAAGTATCATCAAGCACAACATCCTCGAGTTACCTCGATGACACATGGCTGGATGAGCCTTAGGCCGGTGTCTAGGGTTGATTCATTGTATTGTTCGACAACAATATCATGTAAGTACTTGTGGGGATTTTTAGCCTCAGTGGAGCACCTTAGGTTCTTTGTTATGCGATCATTTAGAGCTGACAAAGTATATGTTTATAATTTGCATTGTCTATCGAGTATTTGTTGAAATGTTTACTTATGGGATCTTGAGTTAAACGTTTTTTTTAACTTATCTTCTTTTTTGCAAGTTCTTAAGGGACCATAAGAGGTTTTGAAGAGATTGATCTTTTCCGAATGGACATGTAAGCATGTTGCACGACTTAGGCAAAACTAATAGTATCAGAATGGGACAAGCATACTTAAAAACACTTAGCATATAAACGTAAGGGACCTAACAGGATTACATTAAGGGCAGTTAGCACGTGTGACCGTTTGAGGAAAACGGACATAGAGACATGAAAAAGAGTCGCTCAAAAGAGCAGGCATATGAGATTGACATCCAGATGAATGTGTTGGGAAACCCAAGGCGGCATCATATGCACAGCGGAAGAACAAAAATCTCATATTTTCACAGAAAATATTTTCTTATCATCGTGTGAATATTGATACGTAAAAACTCGCAAAACCAAAAAACCGAGTGTGTTAAGAGATGTGTGTTACCTAGGGAGATCGTATGTCCTTGAAATCCTGCAGATCCGGGGGAGACGATGAAGGAGGTCAACAGTCCTATTCTCTAACGGTGATCCACACGGTAGAGGTTACAAAGACGCTCCTTAAATCGCGTCCCACACTTGAGTTAGAGTCCGTGGGGAGTTGAAGCAGCAATGACAGATCAAAGTTTAACTACTCAATGACAGCAACAGAGAGTAGTTGGAAGCTAAGGGAGGTGAGTTATAGCTAAGGCAGAAAATTGAAGATTCAATAAATGTGAAGAGATGCAACATTCGCAAAGGCTTCGATGAGGACGTCGATAGAATAAGTATAGGAGAATATCACAGATAAATCTACACAAAGGGTATTCAATATAATGTTTGTGTATATCCGTGTCCTTCGTTTTCATTATTTACACAACATATAGAGGGTTTGCAGTAGTCTTGACAATCCCATTTTGATTAGTTTTTGTGGGCATCTTAATCATGTAAGCACACATTATGTGTAGTTGTCATGCAGATGTAAACTTGCCCAACAATTGATTATCTAAGCATCTATTTAGGGGGTTTCTAGTTTCGTAGAGTGAAGCAAAGTGTCAGTCAATACAACACCCTAGAGTTACTCAGGCGACACATGTTGGATGGGCATTTGAGATACTGTCTAGAGCTGATTAGTTGTCTTGTTCTGCAATGGTATCATGTAGGCACTTGTGAGGATTTTTTACAAAAAGTGTTTAAAAGAGGCATGTGTTCGAAATATAGAAGCTCTGATACCATATTAGAAAATCTCTTAGCAAGACGAGGGTCTCAAAAAATTATAAAAATAAGCTATCGAGGAGAATAGAAAATCTTCAAAAATGAAAAAAAATGATTGAATACATAGATGTTGGAGTATAGATCAAACTTTGTAATTAGATAAGATTTTTGATTTAGGAGTCTTAGTTAAACTAGGAAATATTTTTTAATTCATCTTTTTTTTTACAAGTCCTTGAACGGATCATTTCGAGAAAGTTAACTGTTTGCAGATGAACATAATTTAGAGAAAATCAAATAAGTCTGTGATAATTCATAACAAGAGAATGTACCCTGAGTATCGAAGGGCAGCATAATTAGGAATATCCTCATCTTGAAGTTAAAATTTTGAGTCTCTCAGCTCATGTATGCTTTAGGCATACAATTTGGGTGGAAAGATTAAGTAGAACTTATGCTTACATATCTAGAGTTTGAAAGATTTGAAGTTTTATGTTCAATATGATTTTTTGATTTTTGAAGTATTTCTATATTCTCTTAAATATCTAGAGCATATGCTTAAATACTCCTATATGATTTCTTAATGCCCACCACCCTTCTGAGAGATTTCCTATTCTGATATTAAAGATTTTTTTATTTCTAACATGGTATCAAAGCCTTGATTAGATCCTCTTAGAGAGAGAAATAGATTTATAGAGTGAGAAATTATTAGGATCGAGAATCCATGGTCGGCACTAAGAGGGGGGGGGTTGAATTAGTGCAGCGGAAAACTTTCGTCGGTTCAAAACTACATTCGTACGATAAAACCGTTTCCGACGTAAAATTATTTCGTAAAGATGTTAATTTTGAAAGCGTACGAAAACGTATTTGATGTAAAGTAGGGAAGACAGTTTGCAGTTAAGATAAAGAGCAGAATGTAAATGCAAACCGAGATTTAGAGTGGTTCGATCAATTTTGACCTACATCCACTTTTGGCTTCCTCCTCCGACGAGGTCACCGACGTCTACTAGAGGCATTCCGAAATATTTACACGAATATTCTTGAAAGTCCAGGGATAACTCGGATGAATTATCTCTGTTGTAGAATATTCACAAGAATATTTTCCAGAATTTAGGGGACAACTCGGATTGATTATAAACTATCTCTCCTATAAAATTTTTATCAGATATTTAATTTTTTTAAGATCATGTATAAAAACACACCCTCAACTTCTGGGAAAAACAAAAATCAAACCTTAGTATTAACTTTAGTGTCGGAGGGACGAACTGTAGTAGCTCCTTCCTATCTCAATCTTTAAGTAGATAACAAGAGAAGATACTCTTCGTTTCAGATGACTTCCCGTATACGAATCAAGACCACATTGTCTTAACAAGAATGCTAATGGTATTTTTCCTCACACTAACAAACACAGTCATTTCATCCATTGTTTTAGCACATCTAATATCGTTCCCTTTATTCTTAGATTATATATATATATATATATATATATATATATATAATGGAATATTTTTGTTTTGGTTTTGACATGCTTAGATCATGTATAAAAACACACCCTTAACTTCGGAGTATGGGGAAAAAAAAAATCAGACCTTAGTATTAACTTTAGTGTCGGAGGGACCAACTCTAGTAGCTCCTTCCTATCTCAATATTTAAGTAAATTATTTACACGAATATTTTTAAAAGTCCAAGGATAGCTCGAATGAATTATCTCTATTGTAGAATATTCACAAGAATATTTTCGAGAGTTTAGGGGACAACTCGGATTGGTTATAAACTATCTCTCATATAAAATTTTTATCAGATATTTAATTTTTTTAAGATCATGTATAAAAACACACCCTCAACTTCGGAGTATGGGAAAAAAAAAATCAGACCTTAGTATTAACTTTAGTGTCGGAGGGACCAACTCTAGTAGCTCATTCCTATCTCAATCTTTAAGTAGATAACAACTTAAGAGAAGATACTCTTCGTTTGAAATGACTTCACGTATACGAATCAAGACCACATTGTCCAAACAAGAATGCTAATGGTATTTTTCCTTCACACTAACAAACACAGTCATTTCATCCATTGTTTTAGCACATCTAATATCGTTCCCTTTCTTCTTAGATGATATATATATATATACATATATAATGGAATATTTTTCCTTTGGTTTTGACATGCTTAGAACATAGAGACAGATCAGATTGCTGGACTCCACTGATCTGAATCCACTCATCTTGGGATAAAAACATGTTGAAGATGTGAAGAGATAAATAATTAGCTAATGAATTGTGTTATTCCTGTGAACAAAATTGCCCATTAAATAATTCTCAGATGACTGGAGATTCATACAATAACAATGTAGTAATTGATTTGTATGAGATTCAACAGAAATAATACTCTTTAAAGAGAAATAAAACTAGAGAGAGAAATATGACCATTTAGAGAGAGAAATCTTGATGTTAGAGAGAGTAGTAGAGAAAGAAAATTAGAAGAGAGAGAAATTCTAAAGATAAAATCTAAGGAGAGAGAAAATTTGATGTTCTTTAATGCTAAATGACTGTTAATTAGGCCAATGATGTTTGGTAGGAACTACATCTAACGTATCAGAAGTTTTAGCATGCAGAGTCTACCATGCAATTACTAATTATATGAAGCACAGATTCCTCTGTTTGTCTTTCAGATTTCTATTCTGATATCTACTTCCTATTCCATAGCTGGTGCAATAAGATTGCATCTACGATGATAATGTAACTTTTCCTGAATTGATCTTCATTTATATACTTACACTTTCTCCTTTGACATTTCGATTCAATCAAATTTCGTCTTCACCACCGAGAAAGCAATTGACAGATTATGTTGTAGTAGGAGAATGATAATCGACGGAAGAGATCACTATAACATTGATTAATTGGCAGAGAAAGATCAACATATTGTAAATTTGAGTACTTCAAAAAAAAGATGATTGAAAGCATGGATGATGATTTATTTTGAATATTATTACCTAGATTTAATGGAAAAGAATATTAAAGATAAAAAAATATGATAAATTTTTTTTCTTGGGTCAGAATGTTTAAAAGAAATTATCTTGAATAGTTTTAAAGATGTGATAAGCGATAGAGATTTTAAGTTATTCTTTGAAAAATAGAAAGAAAAATTTATTTTTAACTAAGAAGAAAATAAAAAAGCAGTGAAACTTATCTCTCAATCAATATTAGACGAAAGTATTATTTCATGAATCTCTAAAGCATGAAAAGAAACTTGGTTGATATTAGAAGAAATTTATAAAAAAGGTATATATCAAGATAAATCAGAAAAATTATATAACATAGAATTTGAAGACAAAATCCTTATCTTGAAGTTAAAATTTTGAGTCTCTCCTCTATAAGGAAGAAGATAAAGATATCCAATAGTATTGTTACCGATATTAAAGATATATTAGAATTAAACAAGATTTAGACTATGACTTAGATAATATATTAGAAGATAAAGAAGTTACCTCATCAAATGTGACAGATTTCTCCAATAGTATTGTTACCGATATTAAAGATATATTAGAATTAAACAAGATTTAGACTATGACTTAGATAATATTGATTTTATTAGAGTAAATGATTTTAATTTAATTGAAAACATAAAAGTGATTTTACCTCCATATATAAAAGAAGATTTTACTCAGCTAGTAATTAAAGATTTAGAAGACGTTATCAACATTGATATCGAATATCATCATTATTCAAGATGAAGTTATAAAGTTAAATAAATATTATAATTATGTTGATCACATTGATTTCATATTTGGAGATTTGTTCAAGAAATCTAATAAAATCAAAGTTTTACAATTGATCAAGATAGATAAGACAGATCAAGCACATAAATGACTATTATTCTATATAAATAAGGAGCTTATTATGCTTTAGGCATACAATTTAAGAGGAGAGATAGTAGAGCAGAGGCTTAGAGATATAGAGTGTGAGAGATTGTAAATTTTATGTTTAATAAAAGTTTTTAATTTTAAAAAATATATTTTTAATATTTCTTGATTTCTATATCTTTACTAAAATTTTGTAGTATGGTATTAGAGATTTTCTAACAATACCATATTGATGGTGAAGTTGATTTTGATCATCTAGTCAAATTAACAACTATTGAGCTAATCTCAGGAAGATAAGTAAAATAAATTTGAGCATAAATTTTGATCAGCTCATCAAATTAGAAAGTAAGAATTAGTGTAAACATTTCACATCATGGGTTGTCCATCAGATATCATCTTTACGATAAAATTCAAATATGATATTAGAGATTTTTCAATTTTGATCATCTAGTCAAAGTAAGAACTGTTAAGCTAATTCTAAGGAAGATAATTAGAATAAATTTGAGTTGATCATCTCGTCAAATTGAAAAATAAAAATTTCCTAACATGGTATTAAAGATTTTCTAATAATTCTAAATTAATGATGAAAACTCTCGAGCTAATTCTTAAGCAAAATAATTAGAATAAATATGAGCATATAACTTCTGATCATTCCGTCGTGTAAACATTTTGGGCTATCCATTTAACACACACTCTATCACAACACGGATGGAAGTTTTGCAAAGGGGGGGTTAAGTGCAGAAGAAAGGCTCAAGCGTGCCTCACTGCCGCTGGTCCTCATGCCATCGGCGCGCTATCATCCATGCCATCTGCGTTACCACACGTGTCGCTGTCCGAGCCGTCGGATCCTCAGGCCCGGGCGACTCATGCGAAGGCGTCCGTGCCAATCATAAACCCAAACACGCGGCCGCACACGAGCGAAACCCTAGTTTCCCCCCATCCCGCCCTCCCACGGTACCCCCCGCCTCCGGCCGCCGCCGGCACCCGTCTGCCCGCCGCCGACGCTGCCCGAGGCCCCGCTGGCGGAGCGTGTCGAGGGATCGCCCGCGGCCCGCGATCATCCGAGCCCAATCGCTAGAGGACGCCGGTGCCGCCTCGGAGCCCCGCCGGGGAAATCTGGCCTCGTCCTCTGCCGGAGTGGAGGAGGACCTCCAGCAGAAGGATCCGGTGGTGGGGAACGAGCTCTCAACACCTCCGATTCGTCTCCCTCTCACCGATTCGATGTATCAAGAAGAAAAGGACTGTCTTTTCTGATTTGTTCCGCTGAATTTCGTCACTTTGGCTTGGTTAACCGAGATCCAGTCGCAAGAGTCCGCAGAAGAACTCGAATCCACGTGGGAGATGGCGAAATTATTTGGCAAATTCGCTCTTTTTGATTTCGTGGTACGGTTGTGCCCATGTTGTCCGAGCTTAGATCCGCCCAAAATGTAAGGGGCGTCGTTTGCTGGATCTTTGAAGCTCGGGGAAGGAGCAGAAGCAGATAAAGATAGTAAATTTAGCAAGAGATGGCGCAAGCGATGGAGAAGTTGGGAGGGACGAGCGAGGAGGAAGAGGAGGAGGGGATGGATATGGACGTGAAGGAAGAGGATGACGAGGACGAGGACGGAAGGATCCGGGCGATGGTGGCCGGAGCCGTGGAGATCGGCGGCAGCGGCGGCCGGTACTTCCTCGCCCCGCCGGACCTGCCGCAGGAGTCTGGGGACCAGGCGGACGCTCCTGCGTCGGCGTCGGGATCGGGATCGGGATCACGGCGGAGCAGGCCGGCGGAGGAGAAGGAGCGTACCAAGCTGCGGGAGCGGCACCGGCGCGCGATCACCGGCCGGATCCTTGCGGGCCTCCGCCGCCACGGCAACTACAACCTCCGCGTCCGCGCCGACATCAACGAGGTCATCGCCGCCCTCGCCCGCGAGGCCGGCTGGGTCGTCCTCCCCGACGGCACCACCTTCCCTTCTTCCCAGGTCTCTCTCTCCCTCTTTTGCTTTTGTTTTCTGTTTTCGTTTTCGTTTCTTTGCCCCCCCCTTTTTTTCCCATCTGTTTATGAGAAGTAAACGCGAGGAAGAGAATTCTGGGGATGCTTATCGGTGGCTTTTGGTCATTTGGCGTTTCTTGACGTCTTACTTTGCCTATAAACCCCCATCCACCACATCACATGCACTCTCGCTTCCTTCCATGTGCCACCCAAGCGATCCATTACACCACACGCCACCCCCCCCTCGAAGCTCTCCACATGCTCATAGTGAAGCATATGCTTGCTGCCATTTCTCCGCCAGTAACATAGGAATCAAGAAAAGAGTAGCAAACAGTGATCTTGATGGATCTACGCTTTGGCAAAACAGTAACCTTTCCGTGCCAATTGCAGCTCGACAGCCATCTGTGTCTCGCAATTCCACTTCCCAAAGTAATCGATGATACTATAATTATTTCTCTTCGTGAGATGGGGCGTCTCGCAATTCCACTTCCCAAAAGTAGTCGATCATACTATAATTATTTCTCTTCGTGAGATGGGGAGACATGCTGACGTTACGTCCGCGCATGGGCTTATTCTGCGCCGCCGTCTTGCAGGTCGGGAGGCCCGCCGCCGCCGCCGCCGCCGTCGCCGTCGCCACCCCAGCTACGCCCACTGCCACAGCCGCCCCGCCGTCCCCTACTCTGCCCTTCAGGGGCATCGCCCCCGCCGGCGCCCTCCGCACGCTGGACCACCCCTCTGGCCGTCTTAAGGGCGTCTTCACCCCTCCCATCTCCGCCTACGACGGCCACTGCCGCAGCGTCGTCCCCGTGACAGGAGCCAGCCGAGCTGGAGAAAAGGTCGCCGACAGCTCCCCTCTTATCGGCAGCAGCACTGACTCCGGCAACGACAAGCAGGTAGCAAAACTTGTTCTTGGCCGTGTTATTGACTTGGCATTCGTCGATTTTGCTGCATTTACTGATCCTAGTGTTTGGAATGTAGTTGATGGATCTAATCCCCAGGATGCCGGAGCGGGACTTTGCAGGCTCCCCTTATGTCCCGGTTTATGTTATGCTTCCTGTATGTTCTTGTAGCCGTGATTTTTTATCTGATTAGATAAGATTACTACGTCTTTTTAGCTTAATCCTGGTGAATTTTGTTTTGCATATTTGTTTTTGTCTATTGTGATGATAGCTGGGTGTAGTCAATACGTATTGTGAGCTGGTTGATCCGGACAGTCTAATGGAGCAGCTGAAGAAATTGAAATCCATAGGGGTCGATGGTGTGATGGTAGACTGCTGGTGGGGGATAGTTGAGGCTCATATCCCGCAGCAGTACAATTGGAAGGGTTACATGCACCTTTTGCAGATTGTGCGAGATACAAAGCTCAAGTTGCAGGTGAACTTTTTTGTTTTCTTGTTATTTCATTTGCAGTGTTATGGACTCTCAGTGCATGGCTATTAATTTTTTTGGCAAAACAAATGCTGTTACTCTTGGCCAAAACTTTTGTAGTTTAATGCAACGTGTGATTGCTTCATTTGTTTATCATCTCTCACATGAGTGTCTGAGAGCATCTGTCAATGTATGCAACTGTGCATTCTAGTGAAGTTGGAGATAGAAGGTGGACATTTTTGCTGGTCTTTTCCACAAGCTATGATGAAGATTCCATTACTAGAACTACAATGTTGTTATGGTACCTAACTAGACAAATTTTGTTATAGATTTATATAATATGTGCAAATGTGCAATACATATATTCTCTTAATAATCTCCAGGTGAGGTTCAAGCTGAAATTTGTATGGTGTCTTAGGCTAAAGATCTGGTAATTGTTCAGCGATGGGCCCTCATCTTCAACAGGCATGACCTGTAAAACTCCATCTGTTTTATCAGACATGAGAACCAAACTGGTCTGCCAAATTGTGAACCTTAATTTCCAGTAGTGGCAGAGCTATCTTGGAGTTTCTGTATGTAAACAAATGCTGATTATTCTTTTGCTAGCCTCTCAAAAAGATATTAGCCCCTGTAATTCATGCAAAGATTTTGTGAAGTATATGATTTGTAAGATCAGGGGACTTCTTAAATCTGACCTAAAGTTTCTCTCTTCCATCTTAAATATGCTTCTATTACGTTGAACAGTACAATATGTTCTTACATTGGAGATGTACTTATAATCTTGTACTTGTAGAGCTACATATAGAGGCTTTTCTTTGAAAATGGAAGGAACTGATTGTCTAAGCATGTTTTCTAGGCTAAATTTAAATGTGGCTTAAATGTTGAGGTGGGTTATTTGGTGACAATATTGGGTAATTAAGACAAGCTGTGGCTGGTAAGGATTTTTTTTTAGGACTTCTTCTGGGTAACCTGAATACTGATTAATTATCATATCAATTCAATAGCAACTTGTGTTTATATTTTTACTTAATCTTATTTGTCTCTAATTTCTTGATTTTCCCTTTTACACCAAAAGTTTGTAGCATCCATATACTCTTTGCAGATAATGCAAACCACCTGGTGTGCTTGATCTGATAATTAGATTCTTTTGTTCTTTCAAGGTTGTCATGTCATTTCATGAATGTGGAGGTAAGGTTGGAGATGATGTGTGTATTCCTCTGCCTCAATGGGTGGCAGAAATTGGCAGAAGCAATCCAAACATTTATTTCACAGATTCAGAAGGAAGATGCAACCCAGAATGTCTTTCTTGGGGTGTGGACAAGGAAAGAGTCTTACTAGGCCGAACAGCACTTGAGGTATTCATCTTCAAAATGAACATCATCGTGTGTTCTCTATATTAGTTAAGAGAACTAAGAGAATTTATTGACTCTTAGAAGTACTGGTAGGCCAAACCTGTGCCAGCATTATCTTTGTACTTCGTTTTCATTCATCATATATGGATATATCCATTCTTCCTTTTGTATTATTATAAGAAGGTTTTAGTTTGTATATGGTCCAGAAGGGGAAAAGTTTCAAAGACTAACCATAGTCTCTATTTTCACTACAATTTAAATTCAAGAATTCATAATCAATGGAAGGATTTTTGGTTATGTACAGAGGATAAAGTGTTTTGACCTTTGATGATTCTTCCATAACTAGAAAGAATGGGACTCGGGAAAATGAACTAAAATCTAAAAGATGTGTGGAAATTTCATTGGATTTTTTGATGGTAAATCAAAGTTAAATATGCTTAGTTGCTATTTATTTTTTATAGTTAAATGAGCTTTGCACACTAAAGTAATGGCTGACTTGTATTTCACGTTATTCTGAATTTATTTTGGTTTATTCACAGGTCTTTTTTTTGGATGGACAGAGGTCACTCTTTTATAATATGCCAAATGACTGAAGTTTGGACATTAATCTTTTAATTCTTATTAAAATTTCTTGTAGGTCTATTTTGACTTCATGAGGAGCTTCAGGGTAGAATTTGATGAATTCTTTGAGGATGGTACTATCTGTGAGATTGAGATTGGGTTAGGTCCTTATGGAGAGTTACGTTACCCATCTTATCCTGTGAGGCATGGATGGAGATATCCTGGCATCGGAGAATTTCAGGTAGGCGCTAGCCCAATTTTTCTCCTCCCTTATGTTATATAATGAATCTTCTGACAGCTGCAGGTAATTACAGAGAGTTGAATTTTTGTTCTCTTCCCATTGTTGTCTCAACTTTCATGTCAATATACTTTGCACTCCTGTTTGTTACTGTTTAAGCCACTAAACATCTTTAATGTGGATCATCTCTGATATTTATTGATGATAGTTCTCTTTTCCAGTGTTATGATTCGTTCTTGCAAAAAAGTTTGAAAAAAGCAGCAGACGCTAGGGGCCACTCTGTATGGGCAAGAGGACCACATAATGCAGGTTCCTATAACTCCCAACCTCATGAAACCGGATTCTTATGTGATGGAGGAGAATATAATAGTCAATATGGTAGATTCTTTCTTGGTTGGTACTCGCAAGTGTTGGTGGAACATGGTGACAGCGTATTATTTCTGGCTAAATTGGCCTTTGATGGCTCATCCATTGCTGTTAAGGTCAGTTTCGATTGTTGGTTTATGAAAAAGCGCTTTCTCATTTGTCCTTCATAAACATATATAGAAAGCAACTTTACTTGTAATGGCATTAGCTTTTTTAATGATTAAACCAACAAGTAACTGCTTCACATATTCATGTGGACTTGGCTGGAATGATTTTACTTTGAATTCTAGGTTTCTTTCCTAACCTAGGAAAGTTTGTCTAGATGTCTGGACTAAACAATTTTGTTAAGTGAACCTGGTGTTTGTAAAGATGGGTTAGTCTCAAGAAAAATGCTTGTCCTCAATGTCTTCATTGTTTACTTGCAGCTACTTTGTTCCTTAATAAAACAGAGAACCATGTAGTTTTTCCTGGATTCCATTGAATTTAGTTGATTTTCATTAATCCATGTTAATATAATTTGTTTCATTACTTAATGTCATGGTCTTATCCAATATGTTGGAGTTTCATGTTTGTATCTGTGCAGTTCTTTTTTTATCTATTTTGAAGAAATAACCTTGTTTCTAATTCATTAGTTTAATATTAACTTTTCTGATTGAAACAGATATCTGGTATCCACTGGTGGTATAAAACAGCGAGTCATGCTGCTGAATTGACTGCTGGTTTTTACAACCCATGTAATCGTGATGGCTATGCTCCAATAGCATCAATGTTAAAGAAGCATGGTGCAGCTTTGAACTTCACTTGTACTGAATTGCACACCTTGGATCACTATGAGGACTTTCCAGAGGCAATGGCGGATCCTGAAGGTTTGGTCTGGCAGGTAGAAAGTCCCAAAGACTAACATTTATAGTTTCTTTCAAAGCATATTTGTCCCCCATGAGCAGCACATGTTAATATTTGGTTTTAATATGTTTATGATCTAGGACAGCAATCCTTGTGAGAAAACTCAACTTGTAGAAACATTTTTTTTTGCAAATGCTACATCTCGGTACGAAGAATGACTTGGTCTCAAGTGTATATAGAACCAAGATTCTGGTTACTGCTTATTTTCTTATCTACATGTTTTTTTCCTCATTATTGTATTCAAATGACCACTTCAAATCCTTCACCTCCTAAAATATTCATTAGTTGGGACAGTTAATTCAACAATTTAAAGCTTGCCATTTCACTTTAAGTCTTTCCCTTTCTATCTGCATGCATCTTCCCGGTAATCATGTTAAAAGTCTAACCTAAGGGTTCTCATAAATTGAGAATTATAGTGCTTCTGATCCAATTAACATTCACTTGTGCTCATAATTTGTATAACCAAGTACATGTACGGGAGGCACACACAACAAGAGTTTGTCATATTGCCAAACTCCTAACACCATTGATATTTGACATCAGCATATCAGACAAACAACATAGCCCATTGGTTTCTGTAAGCACAACATGCTCAATGATTTACTTTTGAGTTCTTTGATCAATTCATCCTTTCAAGATAATCCAAATCACAAGGACAAATTGGGACGGGCAAACCGAAACTAAGTAATAAAGAAGCCTATAGGGTTTAAAAAGGTGGTTGATTTTTCTAGATTCTATTTTTGGCGACTGGTAACGAGCATAGAGGTAGAGTTAAACAAGGGGAATTCGTGCTCTTGGAATTGAAAGTGGCATTATCTAGGGCGCCGACTGGAGGTAGAGAATGAAGTGATTATTTTATGATTGACAGTGAATATCACAGGGAGGAGCAAAGTGACATGAAGGATGCCACTGATGGTTGCTGCCTTTGGCTTTGGGAAGAATGCATGGAAATACGATGGTTTCTTTTCCATAGGGTCTTCAATTCACCCAAATGAAATGTATTTGAATAATTAATATATGATATCACTACTCTTTGGATGTTTTAAGTTGCTTCAGGTTTTGAGTGGCTTCTTTAGGAGTGTCTCTAAATCTGCTGTCATATATACACAGCAGTGATGCTATTGTTTATATGAAACTTTTGGGAATGATAGAGATATAGACAATAGTCTTGACTCATGAGCTAGTGATGGTATCTAAGGGTTCTTGCATGATGTATAGTATTAAAATCAACTTATCTTCTTTTTTTGTAATTTACATGGCACTGTAATTTCATAGAATAAAATACTACAAAAGAACTCTAATTTAGAATAAATAATTAATATTCAGTTATCTCTGTTGTTTCAAACTTGTTCTCAGTTGTAGGCATCTGACTTGCATTACATGGATTTAGATCATGTCTCGGTCTTGTGTATGGTCTCTTATATCACATTTTTAACTAGTGGTATGTTATTAATATGCATATGCATGCTGGTATGGTGTTGTACTACCCATTGACATACATTGTCTCTCTACTAATTTGTTGCTACAAGTTGCATGGACAATGGTATCCCTGTTGTGGCTAGGGAAATGCTCTTTGCTTCTATGACAGAGACAACTAAAATTAACTCAGTTAAGATGGATAAAATGAGCTCTGATGTAGGATACGTAATTAAATTCTTGATTCTGTTGTCTTGAACTATCCTCCTTATTGGCGTCTGACTTCCATTCCATGGCTTTACATAATTTATCCTTCTTGTCTACTCTTCATAATCACTGCTAAAGCTGGGGATGTGGAACTATTGTCAAAGTTCTGTTATTGCATGCGTATTAATTATATTCTGCACTACTCACATTGACTTGTTACTGACATTGTTGCTACTGTCAGGTACTGAATGCTGCCTGGGATGTTGGTATACCTGTGGCAAGCGAAAATGCTCTCCCCTGCTATGACAGAGACAGTTACAATAAGATATTGGAAAGTGCCAAGCCACTGAATGATCCTGATGGACGGCACTTATCATCTTTCATCTATCTTAGGCTAAGCCCAGTTCTCATGCAAAACCATAACTTATTAGAGTTCGAGCGCTTTGTCAAACAAATGCATGGTAAACACATAGCAACTTTCCTATACTGTATTTGGAGAATTTTTGCAAACAAACAAGTATCTTTTCTGGAAGTCAAAATCATTCCAACTCTGATGATAGTTTTTCTAAAGAAGTTTCATATGCCCCTGTTGGGTGCCTAATCTGTATAATGCATCATGGTTGATCATGTTTTGATCCCAAGAATAAAATTTTATGCTGCATGTGCCTTATTTCATAACTAGATAAAACTAGTGTTTTAAAGCTCTGTCTTCACATTGCCCATCAAATTCTTTACCTATAAACCTGCTACAACTAGCTATCGGATGCATTGTATAAAATATTTTGTAATGGTCCATGAATCAAATTTGGCAAATAGACTGATATTTATCACTTTTTCTTTCTTATGTGTCTTAGAGACAATACTTCTCTCATACAGAAATGAAGTCTTCCCATGATAACTAAGATACAATCTAGGAGTTGGATGTGTGGAAAATTTTCATTTTCATTCGTCTTATGCTTTACAAATTGCATTATCATATCCATTTTTCAAAATCTTAGATTTGGATTATCTTGAAGAGTTGTCTTGAGGCTGTGTTTTGGAACCCTGTCACCCTGTCAAAAAATGAAAAACACCCATCCCCGCCCAACTATCCACCCAAAAAGGTAAGAAAAGAAAGATGTCACCCTGTCAAAAAATGAAAAACACCCATCCCCGCCCAACTATCCACCCAAAAAGGTAAGAAAAGAAAGATACAGAACAATGCTCTTCTTTCCCCTCATATGGAGTTAGGATTCTCACGGATATGATGTTTATTTATATATTTCTATGAATCATGAGGTTACTGTAAATAGCTAGTTTATATTTCTTATTACTAAATTTGTTGATCTCTTATTTTATTTCATGAAATATTTCTTTTGGTAAGGAGTCCTGAACTATTTGCTTAAGGACTATCGTCTAGGATAACAGTTAGTTCTAAGAGGAGGATACCAAAAGAGATTAGGTTGGTAAAGACGGATGTGGAAAAAAAAAGAAAAAATCTAAAGCCATTAGATTGTTAGGGAGATATTAAATGCTAGAGAAAAAATCAAAACTTGGACAGCTGATTGAGGAGTGTGGAGATCATATGGCACTTCTGAATTATGTGTAGAAAATGAAGTGCCACAAGAAAAATTCATCAAGTGGTTTGCGCTAATAGGGCAAAAGTCTTTTTAAGCCTTTTACACACTTCTAACCTGGATGGTGCTCACTAGCAAAATCCTCTGATTGAAGCGAAGATGTTTGTGCTCTCTTTTCATAACCCATAAGACTTAATTGCAACTATGATGTTCGTTATAAAAGTTGGCTAATGGAATCTATTGAAGCGGCAGTTATCTTTAATCATTTGTTCATCCACATTCGTATTTGTTGTGTAACATTGCTATTATTCTCATGCAGGCGAGAGTGTTCCAATGTGTAGATGACGAGGGGGTTGAAGCCCTAACTTGTTATGAGCTTCGTCCCTCCCCGAAGGTAATATACTTCTTGACAGATGTAGGACACCTTTGTTCATTCGCTGTAGTAGCTTAAGGAGACTCTTTCCAGATCATGAAAATAATTTTTATAAGCAATGTCATGATGGAGCCATATTGCAATTCCTTTGATATCTATGAAAGAGGTGCTGTATTTACTTGGAAGGAAATGGGGAGCTCCAGTTCTGTAAATTCATTGTATGTCTTAATTTCCAGGAAATGTCAACAAAGTCTTACGAGTCCACAACTTCATCCTGCAATCTAACCTAGTTAAACTAGTGACTCCCTGGGGTCTTCTTTGTTCATACTCAATGAAACAAGCATATATAATTGATTCTGAAAGATGTTAGATTCTTGTTGCACAAAAGTTTAATGCCTCTTTGTTTATAAATCCAACCTTCTTTTAAGTGCATTAAGAGATTCTGAGCAGGCCATTTTGTGATACCTGTTTCTTTGGATTTGCCTGTTGATTTATGATGATTTCATCATATTAAAGTTAATGAATCAAGAACATTTGACCTATGGATTACTGGTTGGAAGTGTTGGTTGGTGCAGTGATTAATCTGTAGTTTCTAAGGTGACTTTCTCTAAGAAGCTAAATGTTTCAGTCAAACCTGTGATGAGTTAGTGCAAGAATAGGCTCTTAATGCATGCATTACATTCTTCAGATGATGCATTTTGGGCAAAGAATGTGCAACATAAGAAGCAAATTACCTCAATCACACAGTAATCAACTTTTGTGGGAACCAAAAGCTTTCCTTCAACCCCAAAAATGAGTTGAAGAAATAGTCGGAAGATGACTTGCATTAAGCGTCAATGTTACACATCAACTGAAATAATATAGAACCAACAGAAAGCTTGAGACATCATCTTTTATCTTCGTTTACTCACTCATGCATGCATCAAGAATATGAAAAGCAGATGACTTATTGACAGCAAAGAAAAAGAGAAACAAAGATGTCCACAAGTTGTCGAGCACATGAAAAACTGGCAAATGCCAACCATGTGTTGACAAAAAGAAGTATCAACCGTTTGATGTCGATTTGCGAAGCACCATATGTCCAGATTCATCCTTCTCAAAAATTCGCTCGATCAGCTCATTCCAACTCATCCTTTGCCGGCTCCTGGTAGATGAGGACTGCGAATCATCTTCCGCCTCACTAGTTTTCTCATCAAATGTGCCATAGGCTGTTGGCGAAAAGGCATCTGGAACGGACAACGTAACGGCCCTTCTTAGGGCTGCCTTGTGCTCCTCTCTGTGTTCTTTGGCTAGTGTTTCCTGCCTCTCCATCCTCTGCTTTGCTGGAATCTCCATGATCTGTTCCTTATCAAACATCATCTGCATTTGATATATTAGGGTTTGTGGCATGGTTGATTCAATTGAAATCCGACAAACACGTTATGGAACACTCGGATAAAAAGAGTGCAAGGACATGAATGACCAAAACTTACATCTAAGGCCCTCTGCGCTTCTTTCTCTATCCAAATTATAGCATGATCAGATGTGGCATTGCAGGAAAGCACGATATGCTCGAATCTCCCATCCACTGGTACTGCTGATCGAACAACTGGTGGATATCTTCCAAACCTTTATCAAATTGAGAAGCATAATGTCAAGCTATCTTATTAGACCATAACTCTGTCTAATAACATCATCATTCTTGAATTGCGAAATTGTAAATCTTAGCACCTATATGCTTCGGCATTAATCATATTTAATCGATGATGTTCCTCTTTCTGCCATCTCAATGACAAAGATATAATTGTTATAATGCAATTAAAACATAATAAATAAATAATTAAAGGTTTAATTATGAAAACCAATAAGGACCGAAAAAGGTTCTTGATCATATCTTTCTTTAGTTAACATATATTAATCCAGTGACTCATAAAGAGACACTAAATATAAAAGAAATAATTGGAAAAAGAATAGGAAAGAAAAACTAAGGAAAACATGGATGGGACAGATCCAACAGAATAGTCAGATGGATATGGTGTACAATAAAATCACAGGAGGTTCTCAAATTATGCAAGCTGATACACAAGTGACTGGCAATGGGATGGATATGCTGAATCACAACTCAATCTGGATATGATACAGCTAATTCCATATAAAACTATCATGCACATGCAAGCGCCTGTTCAACAATGAAGTAAAATAGATATGGTCCAGAACAAATAACCGATGCAGATAAAATAAAGGCAAGAGAATGGTAGTATACTAACTGAAGCATAGGACTGAGAAATAATGTTTTCTTAGACTGGCTGCCTACTTGTAATGAAGAGAAAAATTGAGTGTATATATATATACACACACACTCATTGTAAATAAACAGAGTGCTACTCACGAGAATGATAATAAAAATAAAGGTGGCAAAGTTCAATAGACTGAATGCCAAAAGAATTAACTGAAGTACTGATGCCATGTTACATATGGATGTCAAGAGATATTGTTAATGATGCATAATGCTGATTCCCAAGTTAAGATATCAGTTGCTAGTTCTGTTTACAAAAACAAAATAAAGTTTTTAAACACTAAAAGAGGCGAAAAACACATATTTGTTCTGCTTAGATGGCCAGTGTCAAATTCAATATAAGATGATCAGCAATCTTTATAAAAAACCGCACCTGAATGGTTTTCTTTCAACAATGTGATAAAGCCGACCAGGTGCATAAAGCCTTCTTGGATCTCTTAACATCACGTCTTCAGGAATACATGTGTCCCTCATGCATCTTAGGCATAGCAGACAAGGCAAGCTGTTGATGAAAAGACCATACAATCTATCTTAAATAAATTTTAACTCCATAAGTCCTATAAATAATCTCATAAGAACAGAACAAAACTTGAAAACCAGAACAAATTCTACTTAGCAATCAATCACAACTTTTCTGCAGTCTACACCATTAACTAAATTAAATGGTTCTCTATGTCAGCACATATGCACCAAATGCACTAGAAAACCCTCAAATTAATCTAAGCTGTCATACATGTTTACAAATTTTTAACTAATTCTAATTTGTATGTAACTATGTATCAATCTTCAGATAAACCTATCTTTGGCTTAACACTGGGCTAATCTACAGAATAAATAATAATGAAATGCAAACCTGAAAAGAGTAAGGAATTCTCGAGTCCAAAAGATGAACAACAAGCTTTAAATACTAGTTCTTCAATTTTTTACCAAACTTTTCATCATACAAGTAGTTTTGGAGATACCATAAAGCTGCTTGGTGAAGTATTATACAAACAGTGAGGTAGCTGGTTGTGCTGGACAGAGTATTCTACTTAACTGAACAATGTTTTATAGGTGTTTCTAGAGATATTGTTTGATAAATAAGAGTATTAAGAAAAATTGACTAGAGACTACTGCATTGCATTTACCAGAAGAGAGACTTGAAAATGTCTTCCAATGGAGTAGCTGTTCTAGGTAAGAAATCATCCTGGCATCAGAACACTCATAGTCAAGGTTGATATATAGAGAAAAGTGCATAAGGACTATATATCCAGAAAAAAAGTTTCAATATCCATAAAAATTTCTACACTTAAGAGATCAACAAAGTACCAAAAAGCAGCATGCAAGAAACTAGTTAAGCCAATACAAGTTATATAATAAAAATGTGATGTCATTAATTATATTTTTCTTTGGTTCAAAACTAGATCATATCACTTAGCCTGACATCTAAAGGGACTCTAACCAGCAAAACAAGATCACATTTTGGGTGCCTCCAACTGTGACTATCAACCTAAAATATTATTGCCATTACAAACCTTAAATGAAAATTATTCAAAGACAAGCAACAAATTAGACAATGTTATTCAATTAATTTTAATTTTGAAACTAATGCCATAATGTTCTAAGTCATAGACTCATGCTAGTACCAATTTATCAATTTTTTTTTCTTTAATGAATTTATCAAATGCTTGAAATCATAAAAGAAGCATTCTTCCCACTATCGTGCAGGTTTATAAAAGTCAACATCCCCATAGAAGCAGAAGTGATCTTGCCATATTTATCAAACTACACAATTCAACAGCAATGTTGCCAACGAGACAACTGTTTTCGAGATGGCCACAAAGATTAAGCTTCTTGAAAAATTTACCATGGTCAGTCATGACACTCCAGTGACAGTCACAATACTATTTTTTTAAGCCATGCGTTAGTCACAAGGCTTTAAGATGCTATGCAAATTTGGTGTCTCTTAACTTGTCCAGACCTAGTGGGTTTCCATAAATTAATGTAACTTTCTTAGACTGAACTTATGCCCTAATGTCTCAACAAAAGCTCAATAACTTACAACCATCAAGTAGTACTTCATGATGCTGTCTAACTTACCTCAAAGAAACATTTCTGAAAATCATAAGCTAGTACATATGGTGTAGTGAAACTTAGAAGCAAAGCACGTCTTGTGGTCAAATTTAATAACTTACATCTTGGTAATTATTTTATCCTGCGGAGCTCCTCCTGAATTAGTTGGAACAGAGATATGCACATTTTTCTTGTAATATGTTAAAAATGCAACGATTATCATCATGGACAATTAAAATGTAAGTGGTTCATCCGAATACAGGATATCCATGATCTTCACAATGATGCTAAAGTCCTTAGCAATCAAAGGATGGATTATGACCAAAAGTACAGGATCAAATATGTGTAGGACATTAATTCCTGCACGAAAAGTCGAACAACCATGCAGTGGTATCTGTTGAATAAAGCATATTATCAATATGACCGTAAGCGCTATACTGCAGGAGAGTAAAGAAGGCAACACTTAAAATAATAAAAAAGACAACATTTAAAATTCTATAAATCTTTGAAAACTTGGTAGCTTGCCTTCTTGGTATCACCTTAGGAACTTTCCGTTGCTGCTTACATTGAGGGTTCAGCAAAGGACAGTCGTATACTTATGCATAATGCAGTAATGCATAAATTTACTGAAAGAAAGCTCACCACACATGAATGAAACCAGATGTCTAGTAATAACCAAAATATCTAATAGTGAGAACCTAAATGAAGATTTTAACAGTAAAATGATTTGCATTCTACAGTATAGCTCATATGTTAATTTACTCTACAAAATATCCAAAATAGTCAAAATGTTCTCATAATACATCTTAAGTTGCTTAGATCAATATCTTCTGTCCTCAAAGTTCATACATCATGGAGCAGTATCATTTCTTGACACTGCTCAGTCCGTTCTTCATAACAAGTAAGTTACTAGAAAACTTTCATAATTTATATTTTGGTTTTAAAGTATTTTCGATTATTTTAAATGACTTCAAGATCAAAATAAATCTCTTTTGTTGGATATCAAGAGATATATCAGGAATTTGAGCTAAGAATTGTCAACCTCAAGCTAAACTAGTATCTTCACGTCTGATGGTTTTAGAAACATTGAGAATGGTGTCATGGAACTCATCCATCTTTTCAGATGATATAAAATCATTAATCCTTTAAGCATTATTTGATTTGTTTCTTTCTCTCTTTCTATTTAAAGGATTTTTCTCTTAGATACAATGTCTGTTGTAGTAAATCTATATGGAAATACAACATAAACAGATGATTGTTCATATACACAAGGAGAAGTCACATATTGTTGGTCCATCATTCAATAAATTCCATGAGACTAATAATGTACCATGACAAAATTCAAAAGTCATTCAACCGGATCTTGCAACAAAAATAGAATTGACATGGAGTTTGTCACTATCCACTGCAAGAGTTGATTAAGTCATGTGGAGTCCATCAGCAAGTTAAGTAGTATCCAAATGGATGAATGCTGTGAGAAAAGATAAATATGATCTTAACAGGCTAGAAAAAAAGTAAAAAGATTTTCAGTGACACTTTATCAAACCAAATAAAAGAAGAGAACATTCAACAACAAGAATTGAGGGCATAAAAATTACAGCAGAAGAGTTCTTGCCTGAAGTACAACAGAGTTAATTATATCTGCATATCTGACAGCCAGGTTTAACGACATACACCTTGCGGGCGCAATCGCAAAGCACCTAATCCTCTTCCTCTCCACATTTCCCAACTTGTCTCTGTTTTGGACGACCACCATGGCTAACATTGCGGCCACTCCCGACCCCAGAGAATGCCCCGCAAAAGTAAGCGTGTAGTTTGAATGCTTCTCCACCAGTTCTCGCAGGATATCACACTCGGCGTCCAATACCCACCCCGCCGCCTTCAGCAGGCCATTGTGCACATACCCTCCATCGAACTTCCTCTTCCCCAGGCTATTATCCAACAGGACGGCGTAGTCGCTCTCCTTGGCCAAGTTTAGGCCTCTCACTGCGACGACTATGTCGCAATGATCGTGATCGAGGTAGATCAGGTAAGGCGGTGCGCGGCGGTGAGTGTCCCGATACGACTTCTTGCGCACCACCCATCGGGGGTTCACGGCCTCCAGTCCCGGCAGCGCGTGGCGTGGGTTGTCGAGGTCGTCCTCGTAGTTGGCGAGGATGTAGCGGCAGAGGCGGGGCACGGGCTCGAACTCGTCGGCAGAGGCGAGGCCCCAGGTCTCGCTGTCGTGGCCAGCGCTGTGGAGGCAGCGCTTCCACGCCCAGCGGGCGCACGCCAGGCAGTACACGCACTCGAGGAGGGGGATGCCGCAGACGATCGACATCGGCGGGAGTGGCTACCGACCGAGCATCGCCGTCGTCGCGGCAGCAATTTCCCGATAAATGTGAGATTTTGACCCGGAAACACTGATAAAGGCAGGATCCTTCCGACGCGGGATGGATTTGGATTCGAATGGGGATCAAAAAGGATGAGATTTGGAGCTTCTGCAGGGGTCAAAGTTTGGATCTTGAACTGGAGAGAGAGAGAGAGAGAGAGAGAGGAAGGGAGCACAATGCCGTGGCGAAGCAACGAAGAAAACTACTACCATTTCGTGTCTTCTAGGGGTAACTTTATGAAAATGCCCCTATATTTCGTTTATTTCCTACTTGAGGCATCCAACGCATTATTTTCATTCAACGACCCTATGATTCCTTGTATAACAGAAACACCATCCAAAACACACTAAACCGGTTTCCAAATCCCTAAACCGGTTTATTATTAGGCTAATTATATATTATCTTATATAATTAATTATATTTAGTATTTCAATCTTTACCTTTTTAAAAATTATATTATGATTCTTATACTTACCGATATGAAACATTTTAAAAATACTATAAATTGAAGTTGATAGAGTGAACACGTGTTTAGTGGTAAACCCTACGATATTTGTTTGGATTTCGATAAGAGTTAGAATATAAAATAGATTATATAGTGTAAAATTTATCCTTTTTTAATCCAAATTCATTAAGAGATACTAAACTAATTTTGAGTATAGTAGATTTTTTTAAAAAAATAATTTATATTTATTATATCAAACGACAGATGAGAAGTTCTCACATAAACGTGAACATGAATTCTATCAACTATGAAATATAATAATAGAATTGAATAGTAAAAAAATATAAAATCTTTATCATCGCTCCATATATTAGGAATGATAATGAACAAAATACTTTAAAATTTTAATTATCTAAGTATTCGAACCTAAATCAAACTTAATTTAGGAAAACACTTTTATATCCAAACTAATAGCAAATGCAATTAAGGAATAGCCAAACACAAATTTAGCGGATTGAATAGAACCAAATATCAATTAAAAAAAGAAGGCATGTGTTTCATGAAAGGTAGGATTTGTGTCTTCATGCAATGATTGAAAGATCCATTTTCTCACTACACAACCAGCAATCAGATGCCTGCACTTGTGGTCCAATCTCGTTAATTTTCACAAAAAAAACAGAGAAAGAGTTGAGATGATGGGTGATGTCACTTAAAAATTGTATTTAAGAACATATTTTACTTGTGGATTAAGGATCTAATACATATTTTAAATATGACTTAATATTTTTTTAAAATCATATTTAATTATGATGATATATTAAACATGTTCAAATGATGATACTACTTTACAGTTAGCATCAGCATTTCAATATTTGCATGACATTAATATAATTTTTAAATTTTCAAAATATATTATGAAATTATCTAAATCACAAGATTACCACTATATAATAGAAACACTAACCCTCATTTTCTAATCCAGTCTCTCTATTTTTGTATCATTATTTTTCTCACAAATCTAAAATTTTATTTATTTATTTTTAAAAAATAATTTATATTTATTTATATGATTCTATTTTATAAATTTTTTAAAAGATCATATACATTCATTTATCTATTAATGTAAATAAATAAATATATATATATATGAAAAATATTTTAAATATTAAAAAGTTAAATTTATCACATAATATTCAATAAAATTTTAAAATATAATTTATCAAACAATGCTTATGTCAATTTATATTTAAAATACAATTTTTATCTATTATTTGTAAAACACTTAAACTATTTTATAAACATATATTAAAAATATAAATATATTCCCAAACGATCAAATGATTGAAGTCAAAGTTCTACTACTGATGCGACAAGTAAACATCACTTCTGATCAATTTGATCTTAGAAATTATTGAAGCATAGTTGTCATGAAATCACATCAAGTATGAATTATTAGGACAACTTGATCAATCATACTGTCAATTAATTTGGCATAATAAGATGAGCTTTCTTTCTTCTAACTAGTGATCACAGTATCAGATTTCCAGTGCCATAACACAGAAACAAAAGAGGGGGAAAAGTCAAAGTCCAAACCGCAGAAGTCAAGTCAGATGATATAATGTTAAAAGATATGATGTAGAACATGATCACAAGGAAGAGAATTTTTTTCTTTATGATAATAAAGCAAGAAAAGGATATAAAAATGACTTAATAATAATAGAAAATGATAATATAAAGAGACAATTAGATGAAGATCTCGTTATATCATGAACAATAAAACTATAAAATTAGATGATAAAAATATATAACTATAAAATTTTATAAAATCATATAAAATCATATGATCTTGGAAAGAAAATTTCAATAAATTGATTCATTCATTATAATTCTTTTCTCTTTTTTTCAGACCCCAAGTGCATAAAAATAAAAATAAAAATAAAAATATAATTACATTAAAACAAATAACCATTTTTTTTTCATCTTGAATAGTTTAGGAAACTGAATTGACAAAAGCACAGATCATAAGACCTATGACATATGAAATATCTGTAAGCTAATCAAACTTATTCAAATAAAAGATAAATTAAAATGGTAGAAAAAAAGACAACAGGAAAAGATTAGCTTGAGAAGACAAGATAGCAAATGAAAGAAGAAAGATGGAACTGTGCCTTGCTGTGGCCTGTCTACATCAATTTCTCATCCATGCCAAAGTGCATGAGGAACCAACTGGAGTCCTCCATGACAAAAGAACAACCAGTTTCTTCATATATGAAGGAGCATGCTTCTTGTGCACCTACTCTAACCACATCAAATTACAAGTCAGTTTGCAGTTGTAATTCAATTCTATATCACAAGATTATCAAATATAAGGAATACAAAACGAATGATTCAGCAATTAGAAGAGAAAGAAGAGGTACGAACTACGAGCTAATTCATTTCTGTAACCAGAAAACTTGGCAGAAATATACTGGAATTTCATAAACAGCTTTCAAGCATAAGCATTGCTTTTTTGTTGTGCTAAATTAAATTACATAAGTTTGGCAATATGAAAGGACCTAATTGGATTTAGACCTCCATTGAGTGAGCCTTTTCGCTTGAAACTGGGCAAGCTCCATCCCACAGCTCTCTTAGTTCATTTTTTCTCCAAGAAAGGAAAATAACAGGTCCTAAGGTAGATGGCACCTGCAGTAACACCGCTTAGTAAGAATGCAAGTAATCTATGTGATCTGACAGTCATTCCTTTTGATTGATCAGAATTCAGAAAATTAACATTTAATTTGCACTAAAATTTGATCCAATGTGACTTGGTATGAAGTTCAAGCTTACCAGATAAAGAAGAGCAGGTTGAGGTGATTGAGTCAAAATCCCAGCAGACAAGGCACTAGTCAAGCCAATTGCATATCCAGAGAGTGAACACCACAGATATTTGTTCTCTTTTGAGGAGGATTTTTCTGAGGGGATACCCATATCTCTAGTCTTCCTATGGTCAAAACAGAGGACCAAAGCTACAAGCATGCCAGGAATAGCCTACAGTAACAACAAACAGTGATAGGTGATGTCACAAGCATTGCAATCATCATTTTCAACTAATATGATTCACTAGCTCAATTTCGAGAAGGTGGAATGATTCGATATCTAAGTAATACAAGGTTAGCATGGTGACAAAGATTATTTTGCAAGCATACAAATGTTATATATGGCAATGACTATGAGCTGCAGAGTTCTTCTGCATCAAAGTGATTGACAATGATTATTTGCTTTGGACAAAGGAGAAGGTGATTTAGGTTCTTCATAAGCTACAAATATGGTGTTACAATCTTAAGATTAAACAAACATTACCTTTTCCTATAACAAAGGAAAGATTGGTCATTAGCTCATTCCAATGCAGAAAATTAAAGACAATCTTGCTTATGAAAGTCACACCATTCATCATCAATCATTTCATGTTCCTACACAAAGTTTATGTGTTTCTAAGAATAAATTCCAACATATAATGGCCTTAATCCTGGATAAACTGTCACAAAGAAATTTTTCTCTATATACTTGCATGCATTTCATTTACCATCTTCAGAACCACCTCCACTTTACCGCCTTCTGCGCCCCCCATATCAATGCTGTAGATGGTAACGGAAGAAAAAACAGCCATCAAATGTAGAGGAAATCAAGCCCTATAGCTCATAAAAAGAGAGGGGGAGGATAAAGTGTGGTCTGTAAAGATATTAAGGTTTGTGAATATCCGGGTCATCTAAAATTCCTAGAGGGGAAAAGTGTTAGTAAATAAAAGAAGACCAATAAAGTGATTCTGTTTAAAACTTGTGTTTCAGTTAGAATGTTGGTAGAATTACATGCCATTATTTCCAACAAGAAGATTGCATGGGATTTGAACCAAAGTAGATGCTGTAACATCAAAACCCAGAACCATGATCACACCACATACTTGGTAAAGAAAATGTCCTTCTCTACACAAAAGTAGCAACAATGATCATGGCCAATTTTTAGATCCAAAACTCAAGAAGTTTCTGAAAGCATGACTTGAAATGTTAACTGAAATTCAAAGCAGAAAGGCATGTAGAGTGCATAAATATGTTTACTACATTAAAGAATCGAGGCAATAGCAACCATGCACGAAACAGAGGGTCACCAATTACTATTGTACCTTATGTCATCAATCATCATATACCACCACTCTCTCGCTAAGTTAGACTATAAAGGAAAAACCATGGCTAGGGATACACAGTGTACAGGCACACGATCATCTATTGTATCATCGGATGATGTCCCCATAAGTGCTTGTTGGCATGCACAAGCATGGTAATCCATGATTCCATCAACAAATAGGGCCCAAAAATCAACTGATTGCATGCAATAAGCAGGTTGATAACCCCATGAATCACAAGAAACATGATAATGACATTGCCCAGCTGTTCCTACAATATCATTGTTTTGCTAAAGCTTACTTGTCATATAATTAGCTCATCTGACAATTTCTAATTTTCAGTTGATAAAGAAAATGAGGTGTCAAACCTCTCCAACCTGCAGCTATTTTTCATAAATAAACATAAGAATAATGTGACGCAAGATTGATTAAGAAATGGCCTGCAGCATAATAGGGCCTCATATTAGTATAGTACTAGGACCTAGCAAAGATAAATCTGATAATTTCTCATCAGAAATAAGATAATAGCAATTCAATATCAAGAAGATGCTCCAAGTATATAGTAGGTACATGATAGCAGCATGAAGATATCAGATTTAACAGAGAAGACACGTGAAGTAGGGCGAGAAAAGGTTAGGAGAAAGAATATAGAAGAAAAGCTTCCACAATTGACTTGTAAAGTTTCTTCAAACAAAACACATATAACTATTGCCTTCAAACCCAACATATTGGACAACACGCCCGAGTCTAAAACATATATATATTCAGACAGATAATTTCACTGTCTAGCTGACAACACCCTTAAGGAAAGAAATGGGTGTTTCAGATTTTAATACCAACAAGTTCATGACAAACTTTTCTTAGCCCAGTAAAACACCTGTTCCTGATTTATCTAATAACTTTGTGCAATTCTCAATAGTGAAAATCTATGTGCCCAACCCCAAATAGTTAGGAAGTTATGACTTATTGTTGCTGTTATGAGATACAACCTAGGCTTTGACTGAAACAATTAGGTTTTTGGTCTGGTCTCATTTGCATTCAAGCCTTCTTCACTTTGAGTCCTCCTTTATATCAAGCAACTGATTCTCATTCCATGAGTCATCATCATAATTTTCTCGAAAAGCGGATAACTTACCTACTCCATGGCAATTGAGCCATCATTTATGCTTTCAATGATTTCAAAAAGCGCAGACATCCAGTCTGCTATCTCAAGATTATTGGACTTTCATCAACCAATCCTGAAATGCCAAATTTGCCATCCTACAGTGCAGCACTTATCCAATATCTGATTTTAGAGTTGAACAACCCTATAGGAGGATTGAAACAATTCTACTGCAACCCTAAATCACCTGAAGGTTCAGCATTATAAGGTTTTTTCTTTTCCAAGTCTTAATTTCAGATGCACAATGTCAATGATTACAACATTTGATATTTGTTAAGAAAAAATTAAAGAACACAACCATGAATGTTTGATGTGACTGGAATATCATTTTAAATATAGAATGATATAAATTGAAGACTCAGCTGCCATCAAATTGCAAGCAAATTGTAGCATACCATGTCTCCTAGTCCCAGCATCATGTACTCCCCACCACTGGATCCGGTAATTACCTGACCGCCCATCAAATTTCTTGGGAAGACGAGCTTGACAGGTAGCTCCAACTTCTTTGTAATTAGCTGTAATCCAGGAAGGCTCAAGCTGGTTGCCACCTTGTGAACTGGGTTAGATGCCTTCTGTGTTGCAACTGAGACCATAACATTTGCTCCAAAGAATCTCTCCGAGAAGAAGACCCAGAAAATATCATAGAGAAACAAGCAAACGAGAAGCAATGCGCAGATTTTGATATTAGGTAGTCGCACATGGCTGACAAAAGCTATACATATGCAAATCCCCAGGATGTTGTTCAGAATCCAATGCCCAGTAACTAGCCAAGCTGCCACAGTTACTATGCAAAACAACAGCAAAATTCCTTGCGTCCGTGTGAATGACTTGGAACAGCACCTAGAAACCAGAGGGTCGATTAAACCAAACCGTGATCTGATGTAGGCCATGTATGGCGAGAGACAGAAGTAGAGAGCAGATGCTGAAGCGACAGCAGTGAAGGCGGTTATAAGTTGGGATACTGATGAGAAGAGATAGAACATCAAAAGAAGGCTACAAGAACTAGCAAGGGGGATCATAAGTGCCTGGGACCGGTCTAATGTGATCGATGCCTCTGAAAAATCCAGGTTCCTTTCCATTTCCCTGCCATGATCCAGAGCTCGTGAAGCCGAAGCAAAAGTCACAAAGATTGCAGTTATGACGAGAGTGAGGGATGCTGGTTCAAGCAAGTAAGCAAGCTTCCATAGGGACTCCATAAGAGCAACAGTGCCACAAGATCCCCTCTTTATCCGCTTTCACACTAAAGAGACATCAACCGAACGTCTAAGAATCAGTGACTAAGAGTAGAAAGCTCTATCTCATGTTTTCAGGTACAAATACTCCAAATTACTTGGTGGGTGCACCTGAAAGAACCTGGACAGATCAAGTAGCGCCGCTGTTATGCTACAAGCACCGTTGCATCAGATTGAAACTTTATTCCCACATTCGGCCATTCATTATACGATAATTGAAGAATTCACCGAAAATTAAGACAGTCTTCATCATGATTCATGCATCTTAACGAAGGAAAAAAAAACAAAAAAGAAATCGAGATACTATTTTAGATGGAATTGAGAGGGATCCAACAGAACCCACCTGTAGATCTGCGAAAGAAGTAATCGGTCGCCTCCTCTTGCACGAAAACAAGACGATCCAAGAGGGACCGCGGAGACGAGGAACGAAGATAAGATGTTAGGGTTTGTGAACGAGATAGGAGTTTTAGGGCACCGAACGGATTTGGACTCCGATCGATCAGGTTTGGAAGCGCTTCCGCCTCGGAAGAGGACTCGCGAGGCGGAGTCGCGATGACCAATTACTGAATTGGGATTGACTTGGCATCGGGGACGGACGAGTTACCGACATGCCTACCCGACTGTGCCCACCCCACTACGCGACATTTCCCTTTTTCTTTTTTAATCTGTTTTGCCTTGCTTTATTTGGTGCTTTCAGGTCTCATGAAAATATTTATTTATTCTCCGACTCTTAAGATTACTCTACTTGGGAATACTCGCAGGTGTGCAAATATAAACCAGGAAGATGTGCCATAACGCTGTACGGGATCAAATACTCGTCAGTAAGTGAATCAGATTTTTAATGAAGAACAATAAACTATATAACTTCATGGATCGTCAATTTCTTTCCAAAGAATGGGATTCGATTCAGGTTTTATGTTGAGATTAGATCTGACATGGGTTAAAATTTATTGAATGCAGTTTTTAATCCTTAATCTTCGATTAAATTATCTAATATATCATCATTCAATCAATATTTTAGAGGTTTTATGTTGAGATTAGATCTGACATATCATGATTGAATCAATATTTTACGGGTTAAAATTTATTGAATGCAGTTCTTAATCCTTAATCTTCGATTAAATGATCTAATATATCATCATTCAATCAATATTTTAGATATAAAATTTATCAAATATAATTTTGAACCCTCAAGAATTCTTGCTAATAAGTACATCATTATAAGACTAATATTTAGGTGTTGATACTGTGGAGCTCAATGGAATGAATCGGCTTCAAGTTCATACTATGATTATTTTAAATAAACCAATAATAAAATAAAGATAAAATACAAACTCCAATATCATAGAAACACTTCTGAATAAGGAGCAGTTGCTCTTCGAACGAAAAATAAACAAATAATTTAACCTAATTTTAAAATATAATTAATTAAATGTACAAAATTTGATTTCACTGTATCTAATAAACAATTGAGATTAAAAGAAGAAGCATATGTCTACTTGGTGTCAGCTGTGTTGCCTTAATTCCTTGACTACTTGATAATGTTCTTGGCACTCCAGCTATATATACATCAAGTACTCTTTTCTTGATTTTGGGCGCTAAGACACAAGAGAAACTCCATGAACTCTACCGAGAAATCATTATTAGTAGCCACTGCTTATACATCGATCAATAAGAGAAGTCATTATGAGCAGTTACTGCATATTATGGGTGCAGTAGTCGGTGGGGAATTTCATCAAACAGGTAATAAGCAAACCTTGGAGGAAGACAGGAGCAATCTAAGAGGAGATCCGAGGGGATGGAGGCTTCTTCAAAGAGCAGGATGACTTGAACGCTTCGATCTGCGCTTGGCACTTGACGTAGTCCCCTTTGTTCTCCTCCAAGCATTTCTTCAGTGCTTCGACGTCACAGGGAGACAGCTGCTTTCCACTACTTTGAGCCTTCCCATCCATGCTGTGGTCCATAAAAGACCAATCCAAGAGCTTCAACTCTTTCCTGGATCAGCATCCATGCGTTACATGCTCTGCTTTGGAAGCTATAAACACACGAAAAGATGCCTGGTTCTTAGAATTCATACCGAGTTACGTGGAGCCGCCTGCAACGCCTTCGTCGTACGCGGTGGAGTCGACGGAAGCGTTGGGTTGTGCGTGACGGGAGCGCATAACAGGGCGAGGGCGCATCTCACAACACGGGGTTAATTAAGTAATTACACAGGGCTAATTACAGTAATTACAGTATTGGGATCTCTGTAATTTTAAAAATAAAATAAATAATTTGATTTGTCCTAACGTTGTCAATATATAACATCGACATAAAAATGATGAGAAAAAAATAATTTTATTATGTTTTTTAATAATTTTATCGATTAAAAGATAATTTATTAAAAACGAAAGGAAAGCTAAAATTATTTTTGTCATCAATTTTATGCACATGATATTATGTATTATATTTTTCATTAATATAATTATATTAAAGCAAATGAGATTATTTATTTCACTTTCAGAACTATAGAAATCTAGAGATATCAATCAATCTAACGATAGAAATTTGGATAATACATTTGGTTGGAGGGTTAAAATTATATAAAATAAATTTATTTTATTATTATTATTAGAGAAAACATGAAAAATATTTTTAATATATTAACAAGTGATTTTTCGAGAAAGACTTTTAAGTATAAAAATTTTTCATGGATTACTCCAATCTTAAAAAATTTTATTTCTTTTTTCATCTACCCTTGTCGATCATCACCCTTTACTCGTTAGCCACCTCTCTCTACCTCCCTAACGACCCTCTCCTAGTCGCTTGTGCCTTTACATTCACGTAGGTTGACCTCACCAACTACCCCTCTCCCTTCCCTTGTTTGCTTATGCCTTCATGTAGGTTGCCCCCTGCTTCTCTTTTAGCTACTTTGTGTCTTTATGTATGGGCTAATCTTGTTAGCTGTCTCCCTCCCTTCTCTTGGTTGCTTATGCTTCTACGCATGGGTTGATTTCAACTATTGTCCTCTTTTGCGCATGCAAATTGGCCTTATTGGCTTTCCCTTATCCCTTCTCCTAGTCGCTTGCATCTTAACGTATAAACTAACCTTGTTAGTAAACCCCTCTCTCCTCCTTTGGTTATTTGCTCATTTGTACATTGGTTAGCCCCATCACTTGCTCTTCCTTTCCTTTCTTAGTTGTCTCCACCTCTACGTGAGGGGTTGACTTCGTTGATCGCATTTCTTTCTATGTGTGATGTATGGGATTTGATAAAAGCTTAGGGATGATGACGGAGATAATAATTATTTCGATAAAGAATCACGTAAAATAATTATTTCACGTGACTAGCGATGCTATTTGGGAATTTCAGGAGCGCTTCTCAGAAAATTTTTAAACTTATGAAATTTTTAATAAAAATTCACTCTTAAATAGACTATTTTATTTGGGATTATTCGAGTTAAGTGTTTTGATCGAATAATATGAATGTATTCTAATTCTGTTACGGTTGTGTTAAGACCTTCTTCCACGGACATGCGGGTTGGCCCTCCTCCGCCTTTCCTCTATGGCGCTCTTCGGATCTGCGAGAACCTCGTCCGCCTTCCGTCACTGCTCTCTGCCTTAGGAGCGCGCCGGCCGCAGGTCGCCGCTCTCCGTCTCCCATAATGCACTGAATTCTGGCTCGAACTGCCCGAGTTGCATTTGGGCACAAACAGGAATTGGGATAACCCCGAGTTGATCGACAGCGCCTTTGATGCCGTAATAGAACAGGACTTGGGGGCTTCTACGTAGATGCATAAGATAAGGGTTTGATCTCGTCTCCTCCATGCTTCATTCGATTTTCCTGGGTCTTGTGGTCGAAACCAAGGCTCAAAGTCGATGGGCAGCGAATCCAAAGCCAAAGCGCCACCTAAAGTCGTGAAGCTTGACAAGGCGCTGAAATTAGTAGGAAGCCTTTGATCTCTCCTTCGTTTTTGGTTGATTACTCCATTTTTTGAATCACCTGTCGTTATTTTCTGTGTCTAGATGCTTGATTTCTCTGAACTTTCTAATTAATTTGGTAAATGTTGGCACCTTTTAGTGGATAATCTATCACCATCTTCAATGAAATCTTTTGGAATGACTAAATGGAATTCCATGAGAAGCTATAGGAACTTTTGATGGTCGGAACCTTTTAAGAAGGTCCTTTCATTTAGGTGCACTTGAGCTTAAAGTGAATAACCTTCCTGTAATATTAAGCATTGTTTTTGACAGAATTGAAAACTAGAGTTAATTAGTCCTCATTACTAAACACTTCATTGTTGCTATTGTAGAAGTCTAGGACTGCTTCTATTGCCTCATAAGATAATCATTTGGATAATCTTGCAATAGAAACACCTAACATTAATTTTGTGGTGATGTATCATATCCACTTGCTAGTGGTTAAGGGATTAAAACCTCATCTAACAAATATTATACCTAAAATATTAGTCTGGTAGTGATGTACCAGGCCCACTTACTAAAGATTGAGAATTTGTAACCTCATTCGATAAACTAGCTTACTTGACAAAGATTTTGATTGATGATAATAAAGTCCAACGATCAAATCAAATCTTATCTTCATTGCCTGCGCTTGGTAGAAAGAAAAAGATCTTTATGGTCCAAAAACTTGTGTCCTCTTATTTGTGTGGTGTTATGGACTTGCATTTGAACTGTATAGCTCATCTCATCTATCTTTGGACTTGTCTTGGATTTCTGTCAGTCTTTCAAACTGAGAGGATGAGTTGTATAGTCAGTATGGCTTGGAGATTGCTATAAATCACCATATGCATTAGAAACCCTATTGCTGCATTGAACAATTTAAATATCATGTTTTAATGAAAGCATGGTTTTCAGGCTGAAGCTTGTGTTAATAATGTGAGCACATCAGCAACTAATGAGCAGAGTGAATTGGAATTTGAGGGTCGACCTTCAAGGCATCTACTATGTTATATGCATATGAGATTATCTTATTTTAGACAATATATTCTTTGGGGCCTCAATATTTGGTTGATTAATGCTCGTATAGGTTGGGTCTGAGAGCTAAAGTCACACCAAAAATGAAAGTGGCAGTTTCAAGTGATCCAGTTGAACAGAAATTGCTTGGGAAGTTGAACTCAAAGAAAAAACTGTCTTATGATAACATAGAGAAAGCTAGCCCAGTCAGATAATGCACCAAGCGATGATGATGAGAATGAACCAGAGAGCAGAACAAGTGCTTTCGTGAAGAAGAAACTAATGCCTCCAACAACATATTTGCAGTCTACCAAAAAGAGAAAATGACTTTGTAATATTGTCAGGTTTAAATCGCGTAGTGAGGTGCATTTTACTTGATCGCAAATTAATTATCATTGTAGATTTTTTTCCCCTTCACATTTTGAATCTTAGAAATTCTCCCTGAAAATTATCTTGCATTTCTGGACATCTCTTTTTCTTTTTTTGCTTGATCAGTCAAATTACCTTTTATCTACAATGTTTGATTTCATTACCTTGGTTTATGATCCTTCTTCTTGAACTTGATCGGCAGTATTTATCGACTATTATGATCTTACCTGAATTTTTACATCTGAGAAAGTTGATCCAGGCTAGGTCAATCCAATATCCAGTGTTTAAAATTGAGTGCTTAATCTACCATTTGATGTCAAATTTTTGCAAGCATGAATTATACATGAGGACATATATAAGTAGCCACAACTGCATGTAATATCATCAATCGGTTACAAGAGAGACATCAAGAATCAACTTAACATAATAAAAACTCATGATAATTTTCTGTATTTAAAACATGATGATTGTGTACTAAACTTACTTGATATAAATTAAAATTGAAGGTTGAACATTTTATAAAGAATAAACTTACTTAACGAAGTTTGAGGATTGACTTGTTAAATATCGAGGATGTAAAATATCTGATAAATCTTAAAAGTTGTCAACTACTTAGTTGATAAAACATGTCGACCCTTGATAAGCAGCATTGTCTTGGAATCAAATATATCACTTATCCTTTTATCCTTTGGAGCTCGAAAAAACAACCAGCAACACAACATATAAACAATTAATGGTCAATGCCAACTATAGCTTAAAATTGCCCAACATATAATGCGTCTTTTTTTTCATCAAAGCATAAATAAAAAAAATTCTGATCAAACACTTTTATATAAACTGAGTCCTTAGCTTCTAAATGGTTGAGAACTGTGATCAATTGCTGACCCATTTTAAATATTACCTTATCAGGTCAATGGTGCAGGTGCATGTATCTGGTCTTATTAACACACTGCTGCATAATTTATAGGTCCTCGAACAGTAGCAGGAGATGCATGACTTTGTTCCTTCTCTTCTTCTTCTAATAGCATTAGAAAGTGACTATTTTTTTTTTTTTTGGGTAGCAGGAGATGCACAACTTTGTTCCTTTTCTTCTTCTAATAGCATTAGAAAGTGACTGTAATTTTTTTTTGTGGGTTTTATAATTGAGGTCTAAAGGCTATGGAATAAACCAGATGTAAGGACACGAAGGGTCTGAGATGAATAGAAGTTACAGTACAAGAATTTGATACTGAATACAGGTTTACGGTGCCTGCAAAGTTCAGTGTACGTATATACTCCCAATTTGAAACTTCTTCTCATGAAAGTGCCATGCATGAAGTGCTGTTGGAAATATACTAATATGGCCACTATTAAAAGCAGCAAAATACATGCCATTAAAATTATAAACTGCCTTTGTTCTTGTACTAATTGTTAGAACACAAATAATTTATATACCCGTTGAATGTGTTTGTGTCTCAGATATATGGAAATGATAAAAATGAGTAAACTTAAATTATTAATAGTATATTTATCAAATCTTTATATATTTATCTCTTTTTTTTTTTTCGCTTTCGATATAGAATTAAACTTGAGAGTATTACAAATCTTCTCCGCCTACACATAGAACCTAACCCAATAGTAATTCTATGTTATGATAGGCTCTAGCTCTATCTATGCTAGATCCTTGCTACTCGAGGCATTTATTATATCTAACATTAGAATAATTTCAATATTATTTGTCATGTTCTAGTTTGATTAGATAGTTAACTCATTAACTCGGTTCATTTGTTTAATATACTTATGTTTAAATCAATGGTTCGTACCCCCCCATAGATCAATTTAAATTTTATCCCATTAACTTTGAAGTGTTACAAACGAGGTATTTTTTTCACTAAAATCATTTATTGACAATTATATCTAAAAATAATTAATTTATCATCAGATGAATGTCAAATGGAGGATGTAAATATTGTATTAAAATTAAAATTTATAAGGATAATTATGTAAAAATAACAAGCAAAGCATATATATATATATATATATTGTGAAGGCAGTCTGGAGTTTGTGGTCTCCCTCTACCTGGCGCGAAGAGAGCTGCGAAAGTCGTCCACGGGGGAAGAAAAGGAGCAGAGAAGGAAGCGGGACTAAAAGCTTCGACCTTCGCGAGCTCGCCGGCTCCTGATTTTCAACTGATGGACATGAAGTCGAGCGTGAGTTCTGTGGGCAGTTCCAGCTTCTTCTCCACAGGGAGCAGCCGGAGTAGCCTCAAGGAGATCGAGGAGGAGCCGCAGACGCCGGAGGCCGCGCCCTCGAAGAAGGAGGGGGAAAACGGTGAGGACGACAAGATTCACGTTGCGGTCGAAAAGGACTTTAAGCTGAGCAAGGCTAACCTTGTCTGGGTGCTCAAGAACACCCCCAGGACGAAGAAGATCGTCATCGTCCACGTCCATGTCCCCGCCCAAATGATCCCCATGTGTAAGCTCGTCGCCATTTACGCCTTATCCGGAGCCCTTTTGTGTTTCTCATCCCTTAGTGGAAGTGATTTGTGAGTCACTGAAAGACGGAGATACGAGTTACTTTCATTTCTTTTTTCTTTAAACATATATTGGCTTTCAATCCCACCGAAATATAGCGAAAGATTGTTTCTTTTTGTTTTGTTTTTTTAGTGCAGTAGAAGGAACGAGAATTTTAGGGTCCGCTATCGTTTCCGTTTGATTCGATAAGAAGCCATGTTTGGTAATGATTTCTAGCTTATTTGGAAGGTGTTAGGAAAATGAAATAAAAGAGAGTAAAAGCAATCAAGAAAACTAATTTCTTTACACCAACTTCTCTCAATGAAGGTTTGGTTTGATAATTTACAGTAGTATAAGTGCATGTACCTAGTATTCAACATAGATGACCTGAGATTCTCTAATTGAGCAATGTATGTAATTCTCTGATGCAATAATGGGGTTTTTTCAAGTCTACATGACAATTTCATGCGTTAATGAGAAATTGGATTCATCTTTTACTTGCTTTATCATAATGGACCCTGTTATGGTGTAACACTAATCATTGATGTCAACATTATTCCAGTGGGAGCATGGTTTCCGGCAGATCAATTGAAGTCACAAGAGGTAAGTGCATATCGGCAGATTGAGAAGGCAAAGATGGAAAAAGCAGTGAATGAATATGTTAAAAGATGTTCGATCATAAAGGAGGTCAATCTTTCTGCTTCCCAATGTCACCTTTATCTCTTTATCCTTTTGTTTAGCTCTTTTCTTACTTAGAATTTTACTACCACCAAGAGTTGTGAGCATTTGTTCAATTGATCAAATCAACTAAATTAACTCATCCTATAATTGTCTCGATTAATTGTTAATGAACAAACAAAAATGAGATTCTAATGATGGTATAACTCATCTAAAAGACAACTTTCACAGGTACAAGCTGAAAAGCTAGTGATCGAGGCAGATGATGTCTGTCCTGGGCTAGTACAACTCATTGCTCAGCATAAGATTACCAACCTTGTTATGGGAGCAGCAGCAGACAAAAAATTTTCGAAGTATACAAATTATATCTATGTAAATTATGGCATCATAAAAACAGAGAAAAATAGACTCCTCTTTAGATTACTGCTGAGCACCACTGGCACTTTTTATAATTCCAAGTTGATTTGAGGTTTCAATGACAGGAAAATGAAGGAGCCAATGTCAAAGAAAGCACTCCTTGTGCAAGAGCAGGCTGATCCATCATGTAATCTCTGGTTTGTTTGCAAAGGGAACCTGATTTGCACAAGGTATACCCAAAGTTCTATAAAAGCATCTCAATATTTGGATCATTGTTGGTGTATCTGCTGAGTTGTTTAATAGATTTTTAATATATCATCCTCTAATAAAACAGATTGAATGTTAGACCATACTGATTCACACTGTATAAACAAATCAAGAACTGCACCTTTGTAACCAAATACGAATATGCATAGTATAAACCTGCTGGCCTTGAGATTCACATTGTTGATTACTATTTAGAATGAATATGATCAGAGGAATAAATCTGGTGAAGTCATTGCATTGTCTTGAGTCCTGCTCTCATCCCCTTTACGGAAAAAAGAATCCCCTAATTCAGATATATTTGTTGAATTATTCATCTCACATCTCTTCATCTACAATGTTTTCTAACTTATGTGTAATTTGATTGCTCAATAGTATGCATTATTTCTTTTGAAATGAAATATATTTTTAGATGTAATAAGTGATACTTCCTCATATTCTTGAGTTACTTATAAGGTGTCTGTAACTTCAACTTGAAATATCTTTTTATTTCTTATTATATGACTAACTTTTTGTGAGCTTTAAGATGACAATCCATATTATTCCTGCACAACTACCACTTCGTGATTACGTTCTTTTCTTTTGTTTTTTTCTATAAAACTGGAGGTTATTCCCTAGTGATCCTTACAAGAGATTGATCATAACCAATTATTGTCATTTGAAGTTAGTTCTAATTTGCTGATTCAATTGTATTCCCTTGTTCCTTCTTCTAAAACTAGATATCCTTTTATCCATAATTTTAAAATTTACTCTTCTTTAAGCAAACATGATTTTATGAATTCGTGATATGTCATGTGTTTATTATTATTAGTCAATCTTAGCTCTATATTGCTAATTCAGTGGCATCCCTGGCTCTTTTTCTGAAACTAAATATCCTTTTTAGCCACGATTCTAAAATCTACTTTTCTTTTTAGGCAACCTTGTCCTGTATTGCTTCAGTTCTTAAAATTTAAGTGTTGCAGTTTGAATTTTAGTTATTTTTTTAAATTTTTAATTTCTTATTGTTTGGAGATTCTACCATCAACAGGGAAGCTAGTCCCATTGGAACTGGTAAAATGCAGACAACCAGAGTCATCCCAAGAGCTGTAACTGCACAATCTGAAAGATCGAATTCAAAAACCCCACCTAGTTTCCTGGGTCAGTTATTTAATTTCTTCCCAAACACTTCACAAGAAAAATTCAGGCATCAGTCAGTATCTGCTACTTCTGGTTTGTCAATGCCAGATTTACCTCATGGAGGCTCTGGTGAGTCAAGTTCAGGGAGCAGAGAGGGGATTGTCATTGATCTTTGGGACGGGATTTCAAGGAGTTCTCAGAGTTCAGCATACTCGATGCATTCAGTGAATGATGAGGTGCTGAACAGCACAAGTTCAATGCAAGTTGTAAGGGATGAGATAAATGGAGGAACATTGGTTTTGCCATCTTCGCATGATTATGAAGATAGCCATCAATCTTCGACTCTAAATCATAATATGGTGGGTAGAACTTATTTTTTCTTTCCTTTTCTTTTACCTATGAAAATTGAGGAAGATTTGATAACTTAGATGATGACGACGACAACAACAACAAAGCCGTAAGTCTCAACTATTTGGCGTTGGCTACATGGATCTTTTTTTTTGACAACTTAGACATAAATCGTTATTTCAGTCTTTTTTTTTTGGCTGCATGGAATGATGGGATGAATGTATACAGATCTCTATCTTTTTTTGCTTTTTGAAGACAATCTTTGGATGACATCCTATCCCAAATTCTGATATTAGATCAGGATAGACATTGTTTATTGAGTTAGAAGTTCCAATGGATGCTCCGCAACAAATATGCCTTTGTATTTTTCTTTTCTAACTAAAATATGATATTCTTTAAACCTGAAGATTAACTGTCTGTTTTAGTATAGGATAACTCTTTGTACTGCCAACTGCAGTTATAAGATATGATCAAAACAAAGCTGGTGGAGTCCTTCCCAGTATATTCAGACTTAAGGAGAAGCATTTAAAAGGTTATATACAATTCCTCTTTTTTTTTCCCCAGGAAGATGCTGGCTTAGATGATGAATTGTACAAAGATCTGCAGCATGCTGTCAAAGAGGCAAATAACTTAACTCGTGAAGCTTATGGAGAGGCTCTTAGGCGTCAAAAAGCTGAAAGAGATTTGCATGATGCTGCTCAAAAGGTAAGACCTTATTGCATGTTTGTCTATTTGATATGGTTTCTTGGTTTAACAATTTTTTATTATTGTATATCACACTAACCTAGTTATGTGGCAGACTGAGTTAAATCAGCACAATTACCATAGTAATTAAACCAAACTGCAATAGACAACTTTTTCCTACAATGAATTTTGAAGTTGGAATGCCCATTAGTGGGTGAGCCTAGAAGCCATGAAATAGTTGCTCCATTGTAACTTGGATGTCAAGAGTTTTTAAGTCACTAAAACAATTTTGCCACAAGGCATAAACCTTAAATTTTGTATTGGTAGGAGCTTCATGCTCTGTGCAACCCTTTCTAAGAATTAGTTAATCCAGTAATGATTGTCATACCATTTAGTGCAGGTGGTTCCAATCTTTGATCCATCTACTTAAGTAAATGCCCATTTCTATTATTTATCTGCTTTCACCTTAGTTTGGGGTGGGAATGTTGGCATCTTTTTCCTTCAGATGAATACTGCTCATGGTCCTTTCTTTTTTTCTTGACTCTTCTATTTTTATTGTATTTCAAATAGTTAATTATTGATTGCATATGTCTAGATAGTTCAGTTGCAATCACAAGAACAGATTTTCCTTACCTGCCTGGTAATGGTTTTAGTTTGTGGAAATCTTTAATTTTTCAAAAAATTTCTTGGCTAGGAATTCTGAACCAACCATAGAGGGTTTAAGTAGGTGAACAATCCATCATAAAATTCTATCATCTTTTGTGGAGCCTTCTTGAATATGAGTCGTGATCCATAAGTGATCCATGGCAGTGCAGAAAGTTATTCTTGATGACGTTGAAGAGAGAAAAAGAATTACTTGGTAAAGTATCTAGTTAGAGAATATGTACATTTATTAGGTTTTGGAGATCCACACATAGGCACTCATGGTGGGCAGTTCACGAGCATATTTTCGGCATCAGAGTACAAATCTTCTGCACATTTAATAAAAGTGACAAAGTGTGCTATAATCATTTTGATTCTTTTTTCTTTTCTTTTTCTGGTTGGGATGTATGTAAAAGAGTGCATTAATATGGTTGATATCTACTTCAGGTTTGTCACTTTTTCTAGTATTTGTCCTACTTGGTAGTTGCTGATCCATCTTTTAGTCAGCTTACTGTTGTTTTCCTTTGAAAGCTCATTAATATGATTGAGAGAAAAAGAACTACACGGTAAAGTATCTTGTCAAATCAGTATATTTGCAAGGTTTTGATATTTCATACAGAGGCTTTTAGATGTGTGTGAATATTTTGGAACATATTCAGTATTAAGAAAAATATATCTATGAGCATATAAATATTTGTTTAGGTGTATGTCTATGAGCATATAAATGAAAGAGGACCATGATTTTTTTCTTGTCATGTCAGTGATGCAGTTTATTATACTTCCCTATAGGTGAAAACAGCTGAAGATTTATATACCACAGAAATGAAGCAGAGGAAAGAAATAGAGGAAAGGCTTTCTAAAGAAAAGAGAGAAATGGAAGAGCTTACGAAACAACAGAATGAGATGTTTGAAGCACTCCAAAAGGCAGACAAGCAAAAAGCCACATTGGAACAACAAGTTATTGATTCCAACCGCATAATCAGGGACCTAGAAAATAAACTATCAGATGCTCATTATCTCCTCATTTCTCTTCAAAGTGAGTATGTTGAATTGCGGAGGGAGCGAGATGATGCAGTTAAAAAAGCTGAAGAGTTGCATCAGAAGTTAGAAGAGATGGCTACAAGCATTCAAGGTGAAGAGAGCTTCTTCGAGTTCTCCTACTCAGAGTTGGAGAAAGCAACTAACAGCTTTGATGATTCATTAAAGATCGGAGAAGGTGGATATGGAAGTGTATATAAGGGAACACTTGGCCAGAAGACAGTGGCCATAAAGAAGTTGAATTCTGAAGGCATGCAAGGACAAAAGGAGTTTCATAAAGAGGTAAATATTAGCATGTATCAGATAATATGAAGTGATTTACTTTGTCTTAACAAAAATTCTTGGACAAGATTGATCTTTTTGTTCTATACTTTATGCCTCTCATTACTTTTTCGACACAGATAAATGTTCTCAGTAAGCTGAGGCATCCAAACCTTGTCAACCTCATCGGAACATGTGTAGAAGCCTGGGCTCTGGTTTTTGCTTTTTTTCCCAATGGAAGCTTGGAAGATCGACTAACTTGCAAGGACAATACACCACCTCTCACTTGGCAAATCCGCATCAGAGTCGCTGCTGAGATCTGCTCCGCTCTGAACTTCCTCCACTCTAACAAGCATCTCAGTGTAGTCCATGGAGATCTTAAGCCTGCTAACATTCTCCTTGATGCAAATTTTGTTAGCAAGCTTGGTGACTTTGGCATCTGTCGTCTTGTCCAGTCCAACAATAATACCACTCTCTATCGCTGCACTCATGCCATGGGAACTTTTGTGTACATGGATCCTGAATTCCTTGCTTCTGGAGAAATCACACCACTCTCAGATATTTATTCCTTTGGCATCATTCTTCTACGCCTTTTGACAGGGAGATCTCCATTTGGAATTAACAGAGCAGTTCAACAAGCATTAAAGAAGGGATGCTTGTCTGATATACTAGATGCTTCAGCAGGAAACTGGCCTTATGTGGTGGCCAAGCAGCTGGCATGCTTGGGTTTGAGGTGCTGTGAGATCACAAGAAGAAGCCGTCCAGATGCTGGAGAGGCCTGGAATTTGCTTGAGCCCTTGGTGAAGTCTGTATCATTACCGGAGTTGTCATTGAAGTCATCACCATAGTTGCATTCTTCCTCCATCTATCAAATACACTAGGTAAATTGCGGTGCCTAATACACTGACTGCAATTTTATCTTCCTAGTTTTCTTGGCAGTATTAATATAGCACTTGTACTAATGCCTGTTAGCCTTTTCAGATTCAAAGTTCTTCAGAATCTTCTTCTAAAATCTTCCTTTTTCAACAAAAACTCTTAAGTCCCTTGTCTTAGTCATAAACTCCTTTGTTCACTGACCCATTTGTTTGCTATCTTGAATTGTTCTCCAATAGTTGTCTCTGAACTAGTATTACCCTTGACTCTGCTATAGTGGACTCATTACTCATCTGCAGTAATCGTGCTGTTGATTTTTCTTTCTGGAAGTTTCATGACACTTGCAAAACACATCATCCGCCATCAACTTGTTCTAATTAGATAGATTTGGTTTGTCGTCTTCGTTTGCATGGCAGCAATTAGTGCTTATTGCAACTTATTACATTTTTTTTCCATATATGTGTATGAAATTGCAGGAGAATATGAGAGGCTTGTGGGACAAAGAGTTGGATAACATGCAAAGAGGATTGAAATTGATGTGCTTGCAATGGCATAACAACATGTATCGTGGGCTTCACTGTTTCAAGATTATTCTCGACAATGGCTTTGGAGCAAGCAAGTTGGCTTTTCTCCATTGTGTTCATCTTTCTTTGTCTAAAATGTGGTTTATTATGTAATTGCTGTTAATGAGCATGCATCTGATTTGTGATCAATACTATCACGAGCAAATTGTATGTTTGTGCATCTGTATCTTGAGATGCACATAAATATTGTAGTGTTGAATTGAAACCAAAATAACATACAGAGCACTTATGTTTTTGCAAATTGCTGAAGCATTTTTCTTCATTGTTCTTCCTTCTCTCTCTCTCTCTCTCTCTCTCTCTCTCTCTCTCTCTCTCTCTCTCGTGTGTGTGTGTGTATATTTATATATACTGCATTATATAATTTAGTTTTAGATGCTCTATCTAAGAAATGTCCATTAACTTTTTGTGGTTGATCATATCAATCTAATGCATAACAATCATTACTTTCAGCCAAGGAACTCAAGGCAAGAAATTTAGAAGTTATAACATCCTGATTTAGTATGATGATTTAGTTTCATATTAAATGTAAAAAAAATGAATGAACTAATAAGGATTTGATGTTTAATTATTTTTAATTTTTAATTTAAATTTAATAAAATTAATGAATCAATCATCTCGTGAAACCTTTCGATAAGGGATGGGAATGCGCCGCACGTGACGCTGGTTTGGGTTCGGGCGCATCGCCATGGCACATGGCTCGGTTGCGTCCGATCACCGCCCACGTGTGTCACGCTGCCAGCTCTCGTCATATCGGGCAGGGATCAGGTGTTGAGTTCCCTCATAACCGCACGCATCGAAACCCAATCGGATCGTTCCGCTTTCCGGGCGGTGTCACGCTGACGGTTGAGATGCAACGTGGCAAATCTTGCGGACGGTCAACGTGACGCCCTCAAACTAACTTGTGCGAGGATGCGACATATGATCCGTATCCCAATTTCCTTTCCTCTTCGTGCTCGCGATCGAACTCTTTTTGCCTCCCGGAAGCGCGAGCGAGAAAGGGAGATCCACGGAGGAGAAAAGGGAGAGACTTGAGATTCAGGCTTCTCAGATCGCAATCATTGGACATCGATCTCCTGGTATTGATCAACGTCACCAATGTTTCTGCTGATTGTTTTGGATCTACGAAAGTTATGACATTGAAATTTTCCTTTGAATCGCTTGCAGAGGATAGACTCTTGGTCGTCTGTCTTGGAAGAACCCTAGGCAAAGGGGAGGAAGGATGTCCGGCCAAGGTCAGCGCTTGACTGTGGTCCCGACGGTGACGATGCTCGGGGTGATGAAGGCCCGGCTCGTTGGCGCCACCCGAGGCCACGCCCTTCTCAAGAAGAAGAGTGACGCCCTCACGGTACAATTCCGCTCCATCCTGAAGAAGATCGTCTCCACTAAGGAGTCCATGGGCGAGATCATGCGCAACTCTTCCTTCGCCCTCACGGAGGCCAAGTACGTCGCCGGTGACAATATCAAGCACGTGGTGCTCGAGTCCGTCAAATCCGCATCCCTCCGCGTCCGGTCGCGGCAGGAGAATGTTGCTGGCGTCAAGCTGCCACGCTTCGAACACTTCGTGGACCATGGGGCCGGGGATGTCAAGTCTGATCTAACTGGTCTGGCACGCGGTGGCCAACAGGTTCAGGCTTGTCGTACTGCATATGTGAAGGCAATTGAGGTCCTTGTTGAGCTTGCTTCCCTTCAGACCTCATTCCTTACGCTCGACGAGGCCATTAAAACTACTAACAGGAGGGTCAATGCACTTGAGAATGTTGTCAAGCCACGGCTTGAGAACACCATTAACTACATTAAAGGGGAGCTTGATGAACTTGAGAGAGAGGATTTCTTCCGTCTTAAGAAGATCCAGGGGTATAAGAAGCGGGAGATTGAGAGGCAGCAACAGGCTGCAAAGAATTTTGTGGACGAGCAGTATTCAGATATCTCACTGAAGAGGGGAATGTCAATCAATTCAGCTCATAACTTGCTCGTTGTTGGAGCTGAGAAGGATGCTGATATAATCTTTTGATGCCATAGACATTTTCACATTCTTTGGTTAGTGTCATGAACTGCTATTTCAGATAATATTTCTAATTTCCTCTTGTGTTTAGCTATCTATCTTTTGCATAACAAGGTTATATTGCGATATTTCTTTGGTGGTCTGCCAATAACTTTTGGGTTGACGTTTTTAGCAATTTACATAGAATGCAGTTATCTTCATAAATATAGATCGTGACAGTTTTACATACATCCTTCTACCTTTTGCAGTGAACCTGGGTTACATCATTCTGTAGCCAAGAGGCATCACATGAAAAATTGAAGACATGAAAAAAGCACATCAAAGAGGCCCTTAATCATCTCTTAGATATGGTAAACGAAATTTGGTCATATTGACCTGAGCATGACGCTCTTGGCTTGCTCATTGCTACAAAAATATGTAAGAGAGAGAAGTTTGAATGTCATTCCTTTGTCAAAACACTAAACATTGCCTGATGTTGCTTTCTTGGCCAAAACTGAAATTCACGCATGAAACCATATAGTGTGCACAAGAATGATTAAGAGGAAGCAGTGAGCATGTCGTACGGTCCTCTTATAAATTAACACAATGTCAAAAAGACTACTGAATTTTTGTGGATAATCGAGGATGGAGTATATTTTTTTATATTCTATCATGGAGAATGTGAGAATTAAGCACAACACCAAAGATACTACTGAATTTTTTATAGATATTGGGGAAATTTGAAGGACATGGTTCTCTGCTGAATCATGATGTTCGAATGATGAATGTTTCAAATTTGAAATATATATCATAGTAGGTTATATATTTCAAATTTGAAATATATAACAGCAGAAAAATTACAGTTGTAACTATTCATAAGGCATCGATTCTCTCTAAGTTCATAGTAGGTTACCGTTCATTATTCTGCTTAACTGAATGGCAAATTGTGTTTATCAAACAAATATAATCGTTAATAGGTTCAGTATTAGATGACTTAGACTTAGAGGATAATAAAGAGCATAAAGGTTGGACCTAAAATTTGATTCATGGAGGAAACATAGGGATGAATGGCTTATATATGTATAGTTTCACATCATTTGCTAAATAGATGTTCAGGTCAAACATGACTTTCTGGTAAGTGCATTTTTCATTAAAGATAACCATGTGTTGGAGCATCATATTGTCAATGTATAACAGCAGAAAAATTACAGTTCTAACTATTCATAAGGCATCGATTCTCTCTAAGCATATAAAACAAATATTATTTGATCTCATTTAAAATCATTTGTGGAATTAGGTCAGACAAAAATCACTCTTTTCAAGTTGCACCTACTTTGGTTTGCCTGTTCCAAGGATCAGATGTTGGATAATTATATAGTTCAGATAAATCTAACAAGTTTCATTGTTGGAACTTGAAAGAGCTTGTAAATTCAAGTTATATTTTCAGTTATTAGGAAGCAAAAGAGATTGAGTAAAAAAGAATCTTGTTTTTACTCTTTTACATTCTTTGAGAACTTCTCACTTAACAAAATTAAATAGCAATGGATCTCAAGTAATTGAGAACAAAAGTCTACTTGTTTTAATTTGAAGGATGTGAGGTTTTCATGTTTGTACAAACCAAGATCCTTTAACTTTAAAACAACATTTTAAATTTCAATAATTCTCCAACCCAAGGCATTAGCAGGATGTGAGGTTTTCTTTTTTGATGGTTGGGAGTGGTGAGGAGGGTTGTGTTTTATAAGAAGCAGTTACGTGTGCTTATTTGTTTTGGATTCGAAGAGGTTTTTGATCTCAATGGTGTCAAGTAGGGTGGTCACGAGTCTTCTTTCTTGGTAAATGTTTACCAGTATTTTCTTTCCTTTCATACCAAACAATTAGTTGTAAATGTTTCCATGAAAATAGTAGAAGCAGGTGCTAGCAAAATCTGTTATGTCTCTGTTTTCATGCTTTTGCTTTCAGAAAGGAAAGAGGAATTTAATTGTGTTATATCCTTGTGGACCCCGAGTCTTCCAATGCAGGGAGTACACTGTATATCAAGTTTTTATCTTCCAGAGTGGGTTGTCCGAAATTACTTTTACCTTCATGCTTGTTGGTTGATCATGTAGAATATGCCAGTATTAGGATGTGAACTATGATAAGCTTAGGTCACTCATTTAGGCATATTACAACTCTGGTTGCAGGCCCCTCTTTTGGCAAAGCTGATGCTAATTACTCCAGTAGGAATTATTTGCACACTGTCCTTTTTTAATTTTTCGAATTATAAACCATGATAAATAAATATGTAGAAAAAATGTATAAATCATTTTAAGTTTGTGATCTTGGTTCAATGAGCAGCATCATGTTAAGTAACTGGATAAGTTTTTAGAGCTCATAGTAATGGTTGTCATGAGATTTAAATATCTAGACTTCAAACTTGAAGCATATGAAGACAACGACATTCTCATTCTATGAATTGGCTGACTGCTGTAGCAAGGCCTTTTGCAACAATCATGTATCAGATATGTCTATGGTTGTTCCCCTTTTCCAAATTATCAGTTGTGATGCTAATTAATAGATATGTACTTTAGAATTTAAAGGACATCGATTAGTGACTCTGGGCATATTTAATATTTTTTTTCTTAGTTGATTGCTCAGCACCAACTCATCGGTCTTGTATTAAACCATAAGGATGGAATGGTCTCTTGCAAATGTTGATTCCTTTGAACCAAGAAATGCTGAATGAACTGTTCGAACCTCATGTATGTAAAGATTGCACCTAGGTTGCTGGTAGAATCTGCATTTTGAAAATTAAATATTTTTTCTACAAACTTAGAGAAAACAATGTTTAGTACAGCATTAACCATGGTGCTGTGTCACTAGCCATGAATAACTGAAATGAGCAGACTGTTTTTTAGGTTATCCAATGAAGAGAGTGCAGCATACTTTCTAGGATCCAAGACACTGATAATTAGAGTCTAATGTCAATTCCATCAAGTCAGCCTGGTCTTCTCTGCTCGACTTTTTTGTATATATATGAAGATTATCTAAAAAGCACTTTCTAGGGTGCAAGACATTGATAACGAGGCTCTAATACCAATTTCATTAAGTCAGCTTAGGCATCTCTGCTTGACTTGATGAATGCTATTAATGAAGATGTAATAACTATTAGCATTTAGATGTTTGTGAATATGAACTAGTTATTTGCTTTTGAATTTAGTAGCATCTCAGTATCTCTAATCTTCCAATATAATGGACGCTAAAGTAACCCATTTGTAGGAATAACATCCTCTAGTATTCCTTTTTTGTAGTAACTTTGCTTATTTGATTGGTTGTTGTGGTTTACACAAACAAGAAAATTAATCTAATTGTCTTCTACTTTCCTTTCCTGTTCCACATTGAAGTTTAGATTTAAAATGTTATTCTTTTTAGTTACATGTTTTATATACTTCCGTAAGGTCTTAAGAAGTTGTGAAATTCTAACTGTCTGTTCTGCCCATTAACCTTTAGCAAGCATATATCTTCAATAATGTAGTAGTTAATCCTGTCATTTTTAATTCCAATATAGTTCCATTCATCTGACTCTTAAAATGTATGGTCATTTTAGCGAGGATTAGTAGAACAAAATCATTATCAGTGAAGTGGGCAGATGAGGATGTTTAGATTGCTGCCCTGTGGAATTGACTGTCAGGTATGTTGAAGGAAGAATTTGCAATTCTTCCACTAAGAAACTGCTGGAGATTGCATAAGTAGACAATCTGTGCCTCCATAATGACAAAGTTTGTCAAGTCGGGCGGCACAACACAAGCAGTTGAAAAGAACTTGAATTATCCTGCCAACAATATTGAAATTTAAGAACACAAGTTAATCAGGATCTACTTTCGGATTTTTCACATCAGTTGGTCACACTTGCATGCTTATTCTCCCAATTGGAGTTGCCACGTTCATTTATCTTGGCTCAGTTTTTTAGTATGACGGTATACTTCAAATCATTCAATCCAGTAATCTGATGCAATTTTCTTTTACATTTTATTTGCAGCGTCTAATTGTGAACCGAGAAGGTGGTTGAGAGCAGTGGTTTCGATGGAGGCCTCCCTCTACAATTTACGGCTGGCGTAAGGTCCTTTTAAGTAAGATGGGTGTGAATTCATTACAATAACCATCTACATTCAACATTCGAGGAACTCGTCAAATATGATAATAAATCATTGTACTTTCTCGACATATGTTTGATTTACCATGCTTCTTTGCTAAAGTTTGCAGAAATTGTTCTTGCAAAGGTTGTATTTGTTCTTTGCGCAGTTCATGTTGTTCAATTTGAAGCTTACTTTTCCATAATGGACATTGCCTAAATGACTCCTTTTCGCTTTTCTACTTTCATTGTTGCCGCTTAGATTGCTCTTAGGTCATGTTAAATCAAAGAAATCTTAATCATTTAAAGAAGCGTTTGTCACTTGTCACCTATTCTTGAGATTATGTTGCCTAATTTTCTCTATCGGAGGGTATTTTTTTTCTCGATGAAAAATCTTTTTTGATTGTGACATAATTTGATAATTAGATTTGACCAGCTGTTTATTCTTGCAATATTTTGATTCTCTTTCTCGATGAATTCTCCTGTTTAGTCTGATGCATATCATAATAATGCACGGATTTAAAATTTCAGAAATGCATCATCATTTTTTTACATTGCATTGCATTGCATTTCATTTATTAGAGTAGGATAAGGTTTCGAACCATCCCATCTAAATCAAAATCGGTTAAATATGATCGTCAAAAAAAGATGTCATTATCTTTAGAATTAACGTTAAGCCTTTTAGTATTCTCTTATGATAATAATGTGGGTTTTATATTATAATAATATGGGTTTTAAATATGTGCTTGTAAATTTTAAAAATAAACATTTATTCGAATCCTTTGTATGTAAGAAGAAAAAATATATGTTTAATCCTTAGTAGATGAGTTTATTATATCATATTACCATATCAATATATGTATTAATTTACAAGGTAAATGACTCTTGCATATTACTTCCGTATTAATATCTTAACCATAGAAAATCAAAGGACACCACTTATGACTATGATTTATATTAATTTATTATTTACTATAATTTTTTAAATAAAAAATTAAAAATATATTTATTAATTTATTAAAGATAAGAATACACATTAATTATGATGATATATATTAAAAAAAATTAAAGTTTGAAAGAATATGAATATACACAATGTGAGCCATTATGCTTAATTGTGTTTTTTTAGATAATTTAAACCCGTAAAGCCTCTACCAATTATTTTTTTACCTAATGACACTCTTCTATTAAAAAATTATCAAAAAGTACCTTTTTATATTTTTAATTTTGCTCTCATATCATAATAAATCTTTTATATTTTTGAATCGTTTTTGTGATCTAAACTAGTTCAAATTAAAATTAAAATCTTCTTCCCTCTCTCCTTTCTCTCTTCTTTTGCCTCCTCTTAGCTTTTAAGAACCTCATCAAGGTGTTGCATACATGTTAGTCCCTTTCTATCTCTTCAGATAATATTGCCAATAGTGAATGCGTTGATGCAATTAACATTCTTCTGAATTCCATTCTTTTTGTGGCTTTTCTCAGGATTTGTCTCTCATTTTGATTTTGGTATGTTCCAATAGTCCCTATTTAATTTAATCCTCAAAATACTCTTGAAAAAGATAACCAAGCTACCCACTCCTTATTATTATTATTTTTTCTTATGGATCAGTGTTTTCCTATTGAGTTACACTATTTTTATGGTACTGATGAAAAACACTATAACTCAAAATGAAAGAGTTGTTTTGTAGTTGAAATCTCTATCTACTATTTTTAAAATATGGGTATTAATAATAATATGGGTTTTATATACATGCTTACAAATTTTAAAAACAACATTTATTTGAGTCCTTTGAATATATGTCATTGAATTATTAAGACTTTTCTTTCTACAAGAAGAAAAAATAATAATTTTGAACCTAACTTTGGGGAATTGAATGAAGTATATACCATATAAATCTAATGTTTAATCCTTAGTAAATAAGTTTATTATATCATTACTAGATCAATATATGTGTTAAATTTGCAATGCATCTAGTACATCACTATCCTATTGATGTCTTAATCATAGAAAATCAAAATCCATAATTTATGACCATGATTTAAATTTATTTATTTATTTATTATTTACTATAATTTTAAAAGATTAAAATTATTTTTATTTATTTATAAAGGCAATACTTTAAACTAGCAAAGCCCTAGCCAGTTATTTTTTACCTAACGATACTTCTCTATTAAAAAAAAGGTATCTTTTGATAATTTTAATTTTTGCTCTCATCATATTATAATAAATATTTTATATATTTTTGAATCATTTTATTAATCTAAACTAGTTCAAGTTAGAAATCTTGAACTTCTATCAATTCAAGGTAAGTGACATAATAAAAAACGCGATCGAAGTGCTAAGGTAGCTCGAGATGTTGCATACTTGCCTGCTCTAACTCAAAGCAGAAATGAAACTCTCTATCTCTTTAGATCATATCACCAATGGTGAAGGTGTTGAAACCATTCAACTATGTTGAGTGCCCATGATAGCATTGATTTCGTTTCCGTTATAGCTTTTATTTGAGTAATCTTCTTTCGATTTAAGATGAATATATTTTCTTTTCTCTTCTCTATTATGAGTTTTGCATGTCATTTCATAAGTCATTAAAGATCCTATAAGTTCTTCAATAAGAATATCATTTAAATCTTTAGCTTCTTAGAACGCTATTATTATTGGATCCCAACCTCTAGAATGAAACATTAAAATCTTACTTATCAATTTAAGATTACTATCGTTTTTACCTAGAGCTTTTAATCCATTTATAACATTTGTAAAACGGGTATACATTTCATCAATCGATTTGCTTAGTTTTATTTTAAATAATTCATAGCTATAAATAAGAAGATTAATTTTAGATTCATTTACTCTATATGTTCCTTCATGTATAACTTCAAGGTTATATTATATCATATACGGTGTCAAGAAACTCGACTAAATTTATCTTTATTTAAGATACAAAATAGGACATTTGTAACTTTAGCATTTAAAGAAATATTCTAATTTTAAAATCATTTCATTCATCCATTAGTTTAGTATATTTTTAAAAATTAAAATTGATAATATTTCATAAATCACAATCCATAGAAAGTAATATAATCTTTATTTGTGTTTTCCAATAAATGTAACATGCCTTATTGAATATGGGAGGATATATGATAGAGTATTCATCTTGATTGTTTGAAAATATTATTAATTCTCTTTTAGATGTTAATCCAAATAAGAGAACCTTAATTGAATATCAATTATTATGATCTTAATGACATGAAGAGGAGAGGGTTAAATTAGTGTTATAGTATTTTTAATCAATTTTAAATCTCTATTGAAAAAATAATATGTTTTGAAAACTATATTGATCAAGTAAAAAATTACTGAGTAAAGAGATTAATACTAAATCAAAAGTAAAAAATAAATAAAGAGAGACAAATCAATTTATAATTATTCAGTCTTTTCAATCTATGTTCACTCTTAATTTTTCTTTCCTCAAGGTTTTTGGCTTCACTACTTATTTTCTTTATAGTGAACAAAGATTAACTATCCTTGTTATAACTTTCTTCTTTTTTATGATTTAAAATATAACCTTCACATTTACCTTTTATAAAATTTCTCTCACCTTTTATAACATAATATTATAATCAAACTCAAGAGTTGGAGACTTAAACTATGCTCAAAATAAGAGCTTACAATATTTTATTATCTTAAGAATGTATGTTTTATCAACTAAGCTTGAGTGATATATTTATAGGCTCCGAGGCTTCAAAAATAAAGTCAATAGTTTAAATCTCTAAAATTTTAAGGTTTGATAGTACTATCATCGACACTATATGGTATTATTATTATAATTAGACTCTTATGGTACCATCATCATAAAATTTAAAATTCAGGTGATACCACCAACGCCCTAGATGATATTATCGATACTACCATCGATAATGTGGATAACATTTTTTTGTATTATCGATTAACTTATATGGTATCACTACTTAGGCTTAGTAGTACCACCACCTAGGCCTGGTATAAACCACTTATTTGGCCTTCTAATAGGTCGAATTTCAATTCAAACTTAAGCTCAAAATTAGCTCGAAAATGACTTAAATTGATATAGAATACTTCAATAATAACTTAATAATTTCATATGACTTAAATTGATATAGCATAAGATTGAAGCTTTTGACTTTGTCTTCTAATCTAACAACTTTTGTATGAATTTGCTGTACGAAATCTATTATTCAGCACATTGATCAATCTTTTGACTCGATGTTTCCCCATTCAATTGTTCAAGTGTATTATCGACATATTTCTTATTTCATTTATCTAAATTTATATTAGTCCAATAAATTTATCAATTGATTTTATCATCAAAATTTAAGGTTCAACAATCTTCCTCTTTTTGATAATGATAACTAATTGATAATAAGATTTTAATAAGATTCTTTATGTCTATATATCATCTTAAACATATGATTAACTTGAATTCAAAATTATACCCTTCAATGCTAATATTGAATTTAAGTTGAAACAATTTGATCATAAATTCTAATGATTTTCAATAATAATCAATAATAACTCAACAATTTCATATGACTTAAATTGATATAGCATAAGATTGAAGCTTTTGACTTTGTCTTCTAATCTAACAACCTTTCATATGAATCTTCGACACATCATCTTATTCTTGATATATCGCTTGCTCATTTTCATATATTATCTTTGTCTTAGTCTTTGGTCTTCCAATATAATATTCATTCCTTCTAGCATGATTCATGAACCTGTTGCACGAAATCTATTATTCAGCACATTGATCGATCTTTTGACTCAATGTTTCCCCATTCAATTGTTCGAGTATATTATCGACATATTTCTTATTTTATTTATTTAAAAAATATATTAGTCTAATAAATTTATCAATTGATTTCATCATCAAAATTTAGGATTCAACAATCTTTCCCTTTTTGATAATGATAACTAATTGATAATAAGATTTTAATAAGATTCTTTATGTCTATATATCATCTTAAACATATGATTAACTTGAATTCAAAATTATACCCATCAATGCTAATATTGAATTTAAGTTGAAACAATTTGATCATAAATTCTAGTGATTTTCAATAATAATCATTATAAAAATTAAATTATTATTAATTCATAATATCAATTAAAAGATAATTATAAAAGCATTATCGTAAGTTAAAAATATCATAAGCTAAAGACATCATAACATAATTTTTCCTATTTAATTTCAAAAAAATAAAAACAAACATAATTACTATTTCTTCTTCCATATAATATACTCGGGTGATGATAATCCAAAATATCTAAATAATATATAAAAGTGCGCATCAAAAGTATCTAGATGTTGATGAATATACTGTATCTCGATCAAAATCTAGTTCTAACAAATCTCAAAATTTCAGTCTCTCTAATGCCTCTTTCCACGACATTGACCGATGTAAGACATCAAATGATTGATATTTCCGTAATCATGTCATTATTATATACTCACCTTCAATTCACACAGTGGTGTCACAGTCGCCACCCGTTTCTGCATTACCCATTCCGACTCACCTCTCTACCTTCCCTACAGTTTGCCACGTCAGCCAACTGGCGAGAGGAGACAGACAAGCACACGTGGCTTCCTGCCGTTGTCTCGTCCAGTTATATAACGTGGCAGCCATCAACCCTGGGCTACTCTTACCCACCACCATTTCATGATGAGAGACGCCCACCCTGCATCGACCGTGAACAAGTCACCACGCGTCGAACGATGCGGTGCGTGATCAAGCCAACGCGGAGTACCAATATCAAATCGTCACACACAGAGCTTAATCGAATAAAAGGTACAAAGATACACATATCTTATAAGGTTTCTTCGTGATCGTCCTGTTCTTCCCCCCTCCCTCTCTCACGCCATTAGAAACCCTCGTCGCCTGTTCCGATGATTACCGTCTAGGGTTTGGTCCTTGTAATTTTTCTTGTTTTCTTGTCGGCAATGGCGGGATTGGACTCCCACCTCCTGGAGGAGATTGTCCTGGAACGCCTCGACGGATGCATGGCCGCCGTCGCCGTCGCTTCTTCGTCATCCTCCTCCTGTTACGACGAGCAGCTGGACCGCCGGCGTCGCTGCTCCGACCACGAGGGCGACGAGCTGGCAGAGCCCTCCGCGGCCTCGCGCCGGCACTCCCGGTTCCTCAGCCGCTGGGCCGCTCGCCAGGCTGAGGAGATGATCACAACCATCGAGCGGAGAAACCGCGAGACCGAGCTGATGGCGCTCGCCGGTCTCCACACCGTCTCCGCGCTCGACTCCTCCTTCCTCCGGGAGTCAGGGCGGTCCACCTCGTCATCGCCGGTGGAGAGGCCGGCGGCCGCCCGCGCGTCGTCCATCCTCCAGATGTGGCGGGAGCTGGAGCACGTGACGGCCGCCGCAAGGGGGCGTAGGAGCAGCGCGGCAGAGTCCGTGCAGGGCGACCGGAGCCGTGCCGAGGGCCGTCGAATAGATGGCAGTTCGGTGGCTGCGAGCGAGAGCGACTACAACGATTACGACCAGTGGTCTCACGGGGATGTCGATTTATCGCGACGGTCAGGTGAGGAGGAGGACAATCAGAGGTCGAGCAGGGAGCAATCTCCTGAGCTCGGGGATAGCGAGAGGGGAGTGAGGCAGATTGTTCGTGGATGGAGGACAGAGAGCGGAGTATCGGACACCGAATCAAGAATCTCACCGAGGAATGACACCCATAGGGCAGAGTGGCTTGGGGAGATTGAGAGGGAGAGAGTGAGGCTGGTGAGGCAGTGGGTGCAGATGGCCAGCCAACAGCATAGAGACGCTCGGGTTAGCAGGAGGGAGAGCGAGAGATTGAGGGAACGTGATGGATCAATCACGGATCATGAAGATGGCCAGCCCCAGCATGTCCACAGAGAGTTACTGAGGTTACGAGGGCGGCAAGCTCGCCTTGAGCTGATCATGAGGATGGTGACGGAGAGGCAGAGGGAGCTTCAGAGATTGTCACAACAGCATGCAGTCTCGGAGTTCGCCCATCGTAATCGAATTCAAGTGAGCAACCGAAATTGCTGGCCACCATAAAGGATTTTCTGTAGCTTTAGCAGATACATGAAGCTAAATTCACCTCTTTTTCACTGGAAATTTACTCAGTTATTCTTAACTTTTAATTTTAATCCTCTTATGGTGTTGGGTATCCAAGGTTAGATAATAGGATTCCATGCATGACTTCATTTACTGTTAAACAGTAAAAATTTCAGATATAATGCAATTAACTTCCTTATAGAATTTGCACTAATTATAGCAAATGTTTGGTAGATGATCTAGAGAAGGATGGGAACAAGGCATTATGATCATAAGAGCAATTCATGTTGAAACTATGATATCACTAGTACAAAGCAGTGATGTCTATCTTGCCAATTTAGGTGTGATGTTATATTCGTAGACAATACTTTGGAGTTTGAAGTACTTTATGCCTTTGTTTTTTTCTTACTTGACTTCATCAAGGTCACAAGTTTCATCTGATTCATTTCACCTCTGTTAGAGATCTATTTTTTCTTGCATAGTGTTTGTTAGTTTTAATTCAATTCATCTAATGAAGTCTAAGAAGTTACTAATAACAAAAAATATCCTGCAGTTGCTTTTTTGTGCCTTCATCATTATATGTACTCCAGGTAAAACAACATCTATCCAAGCTTTGAAGTTTTATGTACTTCGGAGGCAAGTCAATTGTGAAGCGATAAAAGCATGAATGAAATCGATGGTATAAAAGAAAAATAAGAAGAATGTTCTTGCTGTATTAGGGTCTGCATATATTCTTTTTGGCATGTTGTGTAAATTTTATCAAGGCACTCTTTATTTCCTTTTATTACTCAAAACTCAAGTGTAGCACATATGTTTCCAGTTTCCTGTCTTCCCTCAATGTTGATGGTATTCTGTATAGGACCTCTTGTTCTAGTTTGGCAAATCTGTTTCTGCTTTCTAGGATTTTTTTTTTATAATCGTCAATACAGCTTACAAGGGGCATGTAACTTCTAGGCTGTTCAGACATCAATGAAAAATATACTCAATTTCCATCTAAGATTACCACATAGCTTGGCATGTTCCCCATGGCCTACACTGGTACCAACTTCTTTGTACACTTCCAGCCTTTATTTTACAGAGTAACTGTTTCCTACACATTCTGTTGCATTTGTTCAATGTCATTTGATGAATGACAAAAATACTTTTTAATGACAATCGTATGGAAGTCTTGACATCTGTTTTTTCTTTATTCCCTCCAGTCACTACTCAGAGGTAGATTCTTGAGAGACAGAAGACCAAGTGAGGATGATGAAGAGAGGCCACTTTCAGCAGCAGCAAGAGAAATTGTTCAGCTCAGACAACATCGTCGTGTATCTGGTCTAAGGTATGTGTTATTTTACCTGTTGAATGACAATTATTTTGATGCCACAATGAATTAAGGACTGTTTTCTTGTCCATTTGTTTATTCTTTCTGTACTAAATAGCTTTTCCTCGAATATTACTTGTATACACGAAAATAACTGTAGGTATGCTGGTGACAACACACTAAAATAGAATAGGTGGAGTAAGCTAAGTAAGAAAATGCAATGGCTGCCTTCTTTAAAGCACAGAAATATGATGTATCTAGAAGAGTTGTCATTAAAGGTGTGACTATTTGACTCGAATTGTATATCTAATATGTGCATGAGAGGAACCATTGAACTTAATAGTTGAGACCTTTGATATAAGTAAAAAAAAAAAAATGCGACTTTGCATGTGAATTTTCTTTACATTGTTTGAATCTTATTCCAATAATTTTTATCTATCAAATGTGAATGTGGTACTATTATTGAAATATGTGTATCATTTACAGAACCAACCTACATGGAGCAGGGTGTCAGGGTTTTTTGCCTTGCCATATTAATCAAGAGTACATGCTAGCGTTGTATGAAAGGATGGAGGTTTCATGATTTAATGTTTTGTAGTGTCCAATTGATTGTAGTGCTCATGGATTGAGACTCTGAACTAGCCTCTAGGCAAAAGGAAGTAAGCTCATACAGGATTATCTGCAGATACTAGGACAAAAGGCCATTTAGTCTGCAATAGTTACAATCAACACTTGTATAGAATTTATCAGGCAAAAAAGTCTCAATCGCCTTTACTAAACTTCATCAAAGTGAATGGAAACTTTGACATCTTGAAATTAAAAATTAAATCTTTCCCTTTACAACTTCTGTTCCAAAAATTTAACAACACAAGCTATTTCTGAATCAGGTATCTTTTGAGAGAGCATACAGATGGATCTAGAGAGAGAACTATATATCAGTGGCAGGGATTTTGTATTATTTTCTTGCAAAGAAAACATAACATCTTTTATTATTTTCTTACTTGATTGTCATCTTTTATCTGAATTTCTCATTGAGATCCTGACCCCTGAAATTTGTAATATTATTATTGATTTTACAATGGACCACATGTTATAAAATCCAAGTTAGAGCCAGATTACAATTTACAATATATGAACAAATCTATAAGGCCACAAATCTAATATTTTTATTATTGAGTTCTGTTTTTATGTATCTTCTGAACTAAACAAATTTTAAACAATTCTTTTGTGAATCTCATGTTTCACACTTGTTAGAGATATCTATCTTGAATTGTGAAAATAGTAAAAGATAATAATTTTTTGTGTCTAGCGAGGGTTTTCGATTCAGATTGGAGAACATTGTCTGTGGTCAAGCGACCAGACATACTGATTTTTTGGTTAGTCAGAGCATGGGCAATGGTGGAACTGATCATTCTCAAGAAGGCATTGCCCTGGAACTATCTAATAATGATGAGGATCAGAACCAATCTAGTATTGAGACCATTAGTGTTCACCAAGTGATCGAGACACATGCAACAACTGAATTGGAGAGTGAAATCACCAATAATACTATCGACATGGAGGAATCTGCTACTCAGGTAGCTGGTTTACAGGAAGAAGCAGCCCAAGAGAGAGGAGATCAGGAACCAAGTAACGAGGTTGCTTTCAGTGATTGGCATGCAGAAGCTGGAGAAGAATTTGATAGAAATTGGCATGAAAATATAGTAGAAGACTGGCCACAGGAAACATCAGAAAACAGAGATGGAGAGGATGCCCATCTCCCAGGATTGCACGAGGGATGGCGTGAGGATGAATCACATGATACTGAAGAGACCTGGCATAATGAACAATCTGATGGCTTAAGAGATTCAAGATCAAGACCAGGTAGAAGACTTGATGGATTTATTCTGCATGATGATAGAAATGTGTATAGTATGGAACTCAGGGAACTACTAAGCAGGTAGATTTTTTTGTCTTAAATGTTTGAGCTTCATTTCATGCTAATGCTGTTTTTCTATTTGGTTACGATTTGCTAAGTAAGTTTTGCTACTTTGCAGGAGAAGTGTTTCTAATCTTCTTCATAGTGGTTTTCGTGAAAGTCTAGACCGACTGGTACAGTCCTACGTTGAACGGCAAGGCAGAACTCCCGACGGCTGGGATCTGCAAAGACCTTTGCCTATTCCAAATCCACCAGAAGAAGATCAAGATGACGAAGGGGATATTCTTGATGAGGATATTCAGGATGCTGTAGTCAGGCCTCAAAGTGCGTTTCCACCTCCACCATTGCCACCTCGACAACCTATATGGCACTCGGGCCTACATCACAACTGGGCCAGACAAAACATGCATCGACCAGAAACTGTGAGCTATCTTGCCCGTAATGTTTAGATTCATCAACCAAATTTCGCTTTCATTCAAATTCCATTTATGTCAAAAGATGAAGCTTGATACATGGGCTTGTTTAAAAGTAACTTCAGAAATCATTGTGTTTTTTACTAGATTGTCTTTTCTTTTCTTTATTTAAGTATAGAATCTCCCTAGACCCTCCTCATATTAGAAAGCCTACAGTTGTGTACATTGATCCACCCCACATTGGCAGGAGCCTTGTGCACTAGGTATATCTTTTTTCTTATAGAATCTCTTGAGATCGGCAACCATATAATTTGTCAGCACACCATTCTTTTCTGTAGCTATTGAACTGTTTGCTAATTGTCTTTTCATTGTATCTTGAAGTACTTTGTTTTGTTTTTTCATGTATTTGGGCTTTGATTGTCGACACATTTTTACTCTTATTTATATTGATAGCAGCAGTGGGATGCTATCAATGATTTGAGATCTGACATGGCTAGACTACAAGAAGGGATGAATAACATGCAGAGAATGTTGGAGGCTTGCATGGACATGCAACTAGAGTTGCAGCGTTCTGTTAGACAGGAAGTTTCTGCTGCTTTGAATCGTGCAGTTGGAAGACAAGGTCAGTGTCACTTTTTAATTGAAAATATTGTTTACATTTTTAAATGAAAGCTCTATGGTCTTCAGACTCAACCACAATCTTATTATGCATGTGTTCTTATTATAATTCATAACTTTTGAAATCCATATATCCACCTTCTGAATCAGTTGCATGATTTTTCTTTACGGTGCTCTATTGTGTCAATGCCCAAGAATGTCATTCACAAATAGATTCTAGATTGCGGCAAACCATACTGGGAATGGGTAACATGTCTTCCAGGAACCGTGTCTCTCATTATTGAATAATAACCACGTCCATGTACTAGCGACTGAATCAGTTTCATTCTCTTCTGCTTCATCTAAAAGCATGCTTAAAACACTCTAAAGCGATTATACCTCAGCAAATAATAGGTTATCCTAATGTGGAAGCATCAATGTGCCTCCCAGTTTATTGTCCACCACTTCATCATCATGCCCTCTTCTGTACTGATGTTTTCAACTCTATTTCATCTCCCCATTTTGTCAAAACTGATTAGAAGTTCTTGTATTATACAAAGAGTGGGTCTCCTATGCTTTTCCTCGCCACTTTTCTTATTCTCCTTTGTGTACAGTTGGAACTTTCTTAATGAAGATTATATTAACCTCTTCAAGGATTCCCTCTTGCTGATCTGAGTTTGCCACTTGTGCACTCAAGCTCAAGTCCAAGCATCTGATCATGTTGCGACTTGGGTGGTTGACGTGAGACATCCGTTGTTCAAACAAGCCATTGAATTATTTGAATTTGTAAGCTGATCTTGTTAATATTACTTAGCTAGTAAGCTGAACCCCTGATGTGGCGTTTACCTTGGCTTGCTTAAATAAGTGAACTTGGACTGACTGTTAAGCTGATCCTAAGCTAGTCATAATTGGCTATTTTCCCTCATGGTCCATCTGTACCTCAAATGTCACTGGGAAACCTAATTTCTTTTAGCGATCTGTGGTGGGTGTCTCTGTTTGCTAGATGAAACACTGTTTGCTAGATGAAACACATGTATGAGGTTGGTCTGATGAGGATTTAACTACCAACTCTTTACTCGGTTGCTTCAAGAAGTTAGTCAGAGCTGATATATTTCTTTTTCCAAGTACTAAATTCATGCCATTATTGTGAAAATACACAGTCTCTTCTTTTACCATTTGTTTAATAGTTTGTACTGGTTTAAATGAGAGTTTTTTTGGTGCATTTCTGATGGGTTGAGGATTGAAATGAGTCTGTTTACAGGTGTGAATGAGGAGTCATCTGATGATGGATCCAAATGGAGTCAAGTGAGGAAGGGCACCTGCTGCATCTGCTGTGATAGTCACATAGATTCCCTTCTGTACAGGTTTGTATACAATTTTCTGAGTAGATGCACGATAAGGAACACGAAATAAATGCATCTCAATTTGCTACTTATCAGGTTTTTTTTCTTTTTGTCAAGATGTGGGCACATGTGTACTTGTTTGAAATGTGCCAATGAATTAGTTCGAAGTGGAGGCAAGTGTCCATTGTGCCGTGCACCCATCATCGAGGCAATCCGAGCCTATTCAGTACTGTAAACCACAGGAAACTGATCGTCAGACAAAAAAAAGAAAAGAATGAGTTGCTGACGACCTCGAGTATTTCGAATGTCAACTGGCAGCAATCTGACCATTCCATTCTTTTTTGTGCCTCTATTGTTCTTGAGGTTGTGGGAGAGGTAAAATGTTTCAAGTGGAATCTATGTTCAGTGCACTCTGATATAATTCTTAATTTTACCTGTGATAACTGTAATAACTAATCCTTGTTTCTGATTCGTTTTGTTTGCAGTAGGGGAAGCTGTCATCGAGCAGGCTAACATGACCAGCAATTCTTGTGATTTATCTAACCTTTCTTTTATTCCTTTAATATATCATGATCTGGTTATAGTTGTTGGGTCAACGACTTTGGAACCGGAAATCCTCCAATAAAAGCTGGGAGAGCAGGATCAATCTCTGGGCCACAGCCCTGATAAGGTTGCACAATGTGTAATGTAAGAGCCTTAATTTGTCCTGCTCTTAAGTGCAGTTGAAATGTATGACGAATTGTTTCAGTGCTGAGATCAACTGACTCTTTTCGCGTGGTCTCCTGCAGGTCCATCTCTTCATACGTACGGAAGATGGTCGTCCATGGCCGACATTCCCAGGTATGGACTTCATCTCGTCGTCGGTGGCCGACAGATCCTACTACTATGGACCATGCGCAGGTGTGCAGTACCCTCCCATTAGTATATTGTGGTTGGCGTCGGTTAATAAATTGCCGATGGAACACTTCACAGGTTCTCACACATATCCTGTGAGAAGAGGACTGACTGCAGGTGGCCCACCGCGACGATTGTGGTGCCTGAACTGAACTAGATGATGATGAAACTGATGAATGATAACGATTACAAACATGATGTTTATCATAGCTGTTTTGTCTTGACCCAAAGGTTTAGAAATAACTAGTCCACATCGGGCGTAAATTGCACACGTTGCAGAGTGCGGGTGATTGCTTCCGATAGCAACGCCTGCAAATGATGATTGATTCGGCTGTCATCGGCAGATTTTTAGAAGACCACCGCCACCGCCATAGCAGCAGAAACAACAGCACTCTAAGACAGAAACATCATTGCTTTTTAAGCGCACACGTGTCACGCACCTCACATGGTCTGCCAACACACGTACTTCTCTCCGTCACAAGCTGCAGGTGCGCCGCAGGTACACCTCCGCCTTCTTATCCTTCTCCGCTCCCTGATCTCCCCTCCAGCTGTAGCTGCAGCTCCTCTTTCCTAAACCTGCCTCCTTTGCTGCCGCTCCTTCTGCCTCCGACCCGAGGACACTGGAGGTCGAGCAGGAGGTGATCACGTCGGAGCAGCGGCAGATCGGGCACGACCCACGGGACACCAGCCACGCATCGATGCAGTTCGGGTGGAACACGTGGCCGCACCGGGGGATCACCTTCACCCTCTCCTTCTCCTCGAACTCGCCGAGGCAGACCACGCACCCTTCCTTCCCTACCCCCTCTCCCGCGCCGACGTAGCTCAGAACCGGCAGAGCGAGTACCGCGGAGGGGTCGAGGCCGCAGGCGGCCTCGAAGCGACTCCCCCTCTGCTGGCGGGCCGCCTGCTGACGCGCGCGCCAGCGACGGGCTTCGGAGCGGCGGAGGCCGGAGACGAAGCGGTGGGCGTAGACGGAGAAGAAGCCGAAGAAGAAGAGTGCGAGGAGGATTATGAGCGCCGTCACTGCCATGGAATTGGAGGACGAGTAGAGCTGGGGGGCGGCTTTGCCCGGTGCTGCCGGGAGAGGTGGTGGGGTGGGGCTGCTGCCGTTCGGAAGCAGTCTGCGGTTGCCGGGTTTCATGGCTGGGGTTTTTGGGTTTTAGTCTGGGTTGATCTTGCTGCTTTGAGCGGTCAATATTGCCTATATATACACACACATACACGTAAAGGGATAAGGCAGGGGGGCGACGCCTGTTTTGGTTGGCATTCGTAAAGAACGGAGATGGAGACACCGGCAACAGCAGCAGCAGCAGGTTTTCGAGGTAGGATGCATTTCCATTGGTCGGTTTTGGAAGCCACGAAGCCCATCATGTACGCAAGAGATGAGCTCAGCCGGGCGATCACGAATCAGAGCCCCTCAGCTGCGATATATATTCCTCCATTTAGGGTTGATCGTACTCGAATGTGTCCACAGTGAAATTTATAGTTACGAATGTTTAGTATATGATAAATGACGTAAGCATGATGTCAAGCACCGCCTTCACGGGCCGAATCGAACGGCCCAACCGCATGCCCTCATGACTCTGACACGGGTTAGAAGAGGAAAAGAAATATCCAAATTGGATTTAGGTGGATGGCTATGATCGATTGGTTTCTCTCTCCTCTTGCCACTGCATGCATGGCAATTTAGTGAATTCTCCTTGCCTTGGTCGGGTGACGCACGGCATTTACCAGGCTAAGCGGCATCCAATGCGGGTTGTTCTTCCTTGGTCGGGTCCCACAGCACGCACCCACCCGCGTCTACATGCTCCTTAACCCGAGAAGGTATCCTATGATAAAAGGGTGGTTTAGTCCCCTCGGGTGCCAATACCGCGCGTCTTAGGTTCCTCCTCTACCTCTCAGCCAACCCACGCTTCCTCCTTTTGACCGGTAAGATGATCATTCGCTGGTGACAGCATCCATCCCCATCGCATTGCCCTCTCGTTGCAGAGCGAATCGAAGATAAGATACCTTCCAAAGGGCCCCCCCATGCAGCAAAAGTAAAAAGGTGAGGAGATCATCTTGGAACTAAGCATCCCCAGAAGAACCTGTAACGTAAAAGTAGTGTATGAATATGAGAGAGAGAGAGAAGGGAAAAGAAGACAATATATATATATATACATATACGGTTGTGTTACTCAGACCGATCAGATGAGCGAGAGGCCAAGGAACGACTCTTCTCCGACACCCTACCTTCTCTTGCAAGCCTCCTGCTTGCTAACAAAGATGTCAGCTTCGCCGGAGCTAACCAGTGCGGCGACGTTGAGGCCCGTCGCGACAGTAGGGTCAGAAGAGGGTGGTGGTGATCATGGCGATGAAGAGGAGTGCCGAACTCCGACGTCGGAGGAGAGTAAGCTACCGTCTCTTCCCTTGAACTGCCCGCCTGCGCCGAGGAAGCGCAGGAGGGTCGCCGTCTGCAGGCGGCGGCGGCGGCAGGTAGAGCTGCTCATCGTGGTGGGAGCCAAAGAAATGGAGCAGTTGTTTCAGCGGAGAGATGAGCCACCACCGCGACGTGTCAAGAGGCAAAGGCGTCACAGCCCGGACGACGACATGTGAGATCGAGGTGCAGTCGGTCAGATCTGATTCAGAGTTTACAGTTGCGTGGGTTAGTTTCTTACATATATGGAAAAAGGGTTGGTCGGTAGATCGCTTGGCTTCGCTTAGCTTGTGATCGATCCAAGGCGAAGGTGGTGAAGTCCTTTTGTCTGTCTTCTCGGTTTACAGTTGCGTGGGTTAGTTTCTTACATGTATGGAAAAAAGGTTGGTCGGTAGATCGCTTCGCTTAGCTTGTGATCGATCCAAGGTGAAGGTGGTGAAGTCCTTTTGTCTGTCTTCTCGTCCTTGTGTTTAATTTCCTTGTCTTTTTTATCCCACCTTACCACACATATAGTAGATTGGATTGGAGAATCATATACAACAACAATTTTTACACTCTCTTCTAATGGTAGCTTGGAATCGATCGAGAGCTTTAAACTTCTGTAGGAACCAAGTGTGACTAATATAGAGTGGGATTTTCTGTAACTCAGTAGGTGTGGACGGCTGCATTTGGTGAGATGGAGTCTCTTATAATAATAACTCAGTATCGCGTCATATTCACGTGCACCGGTGAGCTCCAAATCAAAGCAACCAAGTACACATAGAAACAACACATATTATATATACATTACCATTAAAATTGACTTATATGATGATTATTAATTTTAACTTAAATGAGATTATAATAATTTTAAGCTGTTCAACTGAGATCCCGAACTAACTTTTTATCATATGGGACAACCAGAAACAACCTTAACACTTGTGTAGCGTTTCGTGTTGTTTGGAGATAGATGGAACAAAACAGGAGGAGGGGTTAATAAAGAAGGTGCTTCGTGTTCCTCCCGGTTAGACCAGCAGGCCCAAAGGTGCCTGTGGCTGCAGCGACAACAGCACTCACGACGTACGTGAGGCTTCATGGAGACGAAAGCCGCCGGCATCCGAGATCGCATCGCAGC
>LVTN01000178.1:159065-185730 GCA_001649415.1 Musa itinerans
ATATATATATATATATATATACAAGGTCTGTCATACCGAAGCGTATCGCCCGGTAAGAGCGGTACATACCGGTCCGATAGGTTATCGATACACGGACTGTCCGGTACCGCTACAGTAGTATACTATAGCACTGTTATAGTATGAAAAAAATATAAAATTACTCGGTACATTAGGGTGTACCGTTCGGTACACCCATATCGTATCGTACCGTACCGAGTCCGGATCGAAACTCCAGTATGATACGGTATGACGGACCTTGTATATATATATATATATATATATTATATAGTGCTTCCAAGTCACAGGTCAATGAATTTCCTGTGATCTCACAACCAATAGTGATCTCACAGGGGAAACTATTTTATTTTACTTGAATGTAAACTACTGCTTCACAACCAATAAACATCAAGTACAAGGGATTAAGTTGGTTTGATCAAATTGCCTATTGGATTGCTTATCGACCCTAAAACCGAAGTTTCAACATGGAGGAGTTGGAGGAGCAGGAGAAGAAGAGAAAGAAACAAAGGAATCTAAATCCGCAGCATCAACCTCCAAATCCGAACTCAAACACAGACCTCCGTTTCAAGCCGAGCAGGGACGTCAAAGGCATCCGATTCGGCGGCCAGGTGATGGTGAAGACCTTCGCCGTGCGGCGGGCCTCCCCGCTCGAGCTGCCGCAGCTCCTCAATGCGCCGCCGCGCGAGCTGAGCCCGCGCCGGAGCCACCCTTTCCCCTCCACGACCACGTACGTGCCCACCAACTTCACCGTCCTGGCGCAGCGCGCATGGCGCACCCTCACGCTCGGGCTCGGCGCGCACAAGTCCAAGTTCGTGGTCTTCATCTTCGAGTCCGAGGCCATGAAGTCCGCCGTCGACCGACTGTGGCCGGCCGTGATCCCGCTGGGGAACGTGAACAAGCAGCTGGTCCGAGGGCTCGCCGGTTGCGAGTTGGCGAGGTTCAAGCTCCGTAAAGGGAGCGTGACGTTCTACGTGTTTGCGGTCCGGCGAGCAGGAGTTGGAGGGTTTGGCTGCGTCGAAGATCTAAGAAGGATTCTTGAGGCGATTGCGGCTCTCAAGGACTTCGTCGACCTCGCTACGGTGCTCGCTTTGCCGACCAACCTACGTATCACCTCCTTCGACGCGGTTGGCATGGCGACGTGAGGGATTTGTTTTCTGTGATGATACATATATTATGATCGCTTGTATAAATATTATGTTCAACGTATGGATACTTTGCGATTCTACTTGGTGATGAACTCCACCTACCTAAGCTTGATCAACAATTTAACTGATCCATAACACTACAAAGACCCTTTCACAATTCAATTCTAGAATGGATTACTTGTTGAAAGGAAAAAGAGTTTTGCACAGCCTGCTCATAAACCCTCTCTTTCAAGAAATAGACTAAAAAAACAGCATGATGAAGACAGATAGATCCAATCATGGTGGTTCAAACAGTATATAAGCAGCACAAATAAAGCAGCCTCAGAAAATTATCTGCATTATGGAACAGATGAAAGAAATCTGAGGATGGCAAGCATTTTCTTCTACCTTCAGCTAGTAGAACAAGAGAATCAAAAGTACTTATGTCATTCATATGTCCAAATTAAGTTAGCTATAAAAACTCATTACTTATGTCCGGTCCCTCATTAAAACACTCGAGTCAACTGTAACTCAGCAAACTAAGAGAGTTGATCATCTACTTAACATGAAAGAAACAAAGCACGTCATGATCATTCGCTGTTGCACCCGAAAGAAAAATGCATACCTCTCATTCACTGCTGCCTCTGGGGCTCAAATCAGCCGATCTTGATCGCGATCCTGGCAGCGAAGCTGAGGAGTGCCTCGGTGATCTCCAATGGGACCGTGATCCCTCGGCATCATGCGGAGGCCTACCGTACATGCACCACAAAAATATCATATAATGACCAATTGCATTTATATCTATGCCAATAGCAATTGTCTTGGATGTTTCAGTGTGAATGCTTTCTGTGTGTAGCATGATGTTATAAGAGTACATTTTAAAGAACTAAATAAATAATGCATGATAAGCTTTAATACGAGCTATACTCGGTCATCAGAATCATGGCAACCATATGCCATAATAAATAGACAAACAGAGGTCGGTATCACATCTTATGACACATCTAGAGAGTAATAAGATAGTTACACCATCAGGTACCATATACACCTTACTAATTTGAGAGAACATATATTCTTTAGGAACTATGAAGAGGATGCTATGCATAGGGAGCTGAAGCAAGAAATTTTGGAGAATGCCAACATTTCTAACGATCAATGAAAAAACATAATAGTATAAAGGTGCATCATTTAACTTACTTATCATGATGATTAACAACACCTTCATTTCGATTAGCATCACTGTAGCTTGGAGAATGTGATTTGCGATTTACATTCTCATTGTGCTCCTTTGAATGATTTCTGGGAGATCTTGCATGACTAGATTGCCTTTTTCGTGGGGAAGAAGCGTGGTCACTGCAGGACTTCGGTGCAGGAGAGTAAGATCTGTTTAACAGTGATCCACATATTTAAACTGACAAGACTGATACGTATAGAAAAGTCACCAAAGCTTACCGCGAGCGGTGTCTGGACCTTGAAGAATAACGGGGAGACCGTGAGGGTGACCTTGAACAAGAACGTGAGCGTCCTGTAAGAATCACAATCAAATATGAAACTTCGGCACAAATATTGCCTTATGTCGCTTAAAAGAAATATCTTCTTTGTTGCTGTAGAAAAGATTATCTCCAAATTATAATGAAATAATTGCGTCCATGCAGAACTACCATAAAAAGAACCAATGTTCAAGAACATATGTTTTAGATACCAATCCTTTAGCCATAAAACAAATCCTCCAGAATTCAAGATCACCAATAATTACTACATTCTTCTTAAGCTTAAGAACGAGTCATTCAAAAAGAATTAAGATGGTGTTTTGCAAGTACATAATTATCTTAAATATATCAATCATTTTTTAATTTTCCGATCAACTAGAAGAACAAAAGAAATATCTTATTTTTGCATCAAAATATTCTGATATCTAGTGGACCTCTCAATAGAATTCGAATCAGATGAAGTTCCAACTTCTGTCAGAGCATAAAAGAACGAATTGATCTTGTAGGATTCCCAAAAAAATTTGATTTCTTCTTGAAGAAAATGATTATTCATCGAACTCTGTGAAAACAAAAAATACAGAAACACGACGCCAGTCTCTACTTCAAAAGAATACAGACTAACACTAAAATTTTTCAGAACCACTAGAAACCACGAGGAAGATATAAGAGAACTCATCTAAATTGGAAACCTTAGAATGGGTGCAAGGCCCCACCTCCGCTTACACAAAAAAAAGATTTGGTGCAGAAAAAGAAGACAGGAGTCCAGATATGGTATATTCTATTTGTTCGGCCATTGAGAGCAAAAGATTAAGTGGGATAACAGGCAAAAGCATTCTAGCAATTGTCAAGTCAATCGTGCATTGCCATCCAGGATCATAAAACTTGCCCAAATATTTTGAAAGAGCTTAGAAGTACCCAAGCCCTGTACGGTTTAACAGTGACGAGCAAACAAAGAAAAATATATCAAAGAAGAAGGATTGCTGCTGGTCAAATGTTAGACACTTTGATCAAGTCATTTTTTTCAATACCAACCTAAGATATACCGTGACCTGTTCTTCTTCGTATTTTTACATCATTTCCAGATGAAGAAAGCCAATTACAAGACCATGATTCTATATTTCACTTGGACCAATAAGGCAGCATGTATTAATCCTTTGGCCTATCAGGTTGGCGGAATGGACCAGGGCACGTGCCTCACAATACCATGTATACTTAGATTTAAGAAAATGCTTCATGGCACATGCCGGCATACCATGTGTTTTTACGTTGGCACGTACTAAACCCGTACTGGTCCAACTGGTGACCGGCATGGGTCCAGCACCAGAAACATCAAACCATGAACAAGGCAACAAAAGAAGTTTGATGTGTGTCTAATAAGTAAATCCAAAATAAGAAAGAAAGATGTAGTATTGGTTTTTAAAGACAGCTTATTTATTTGAATGTTGGATTTAACATAAAAATGTTATATTTCAGTTTGAACAGAAACAAAAACATAGCTTTCCACTGCAAGAATCAATTATGAGCATAACTTAAAACCTAAAATCACCATGACAATGCATAATCAATAAACAAACACAAGTACAATCGCATGTGATAACTACCACTTCAAAAATGCTAGTGTAAGATAAATTCATATCGTAAATATTGCCACAAGGGAATGGAATACCATAATAAGAAGAATGCCGGCGATCATTACCGGAGGGCCCTCTGGTAAAAGGTGGAGAATTGCAAGGGTATTTTAGTTTCATGTTATACCATGATCAGAAGATTTAAAACTGGAAACATGAAGGTTCTTGCAGTACCTAACTCTAGCTCTTTTACGCATGTCTTCAGGCCTTTTTCGTGATTCAGCAGCAAGAACTACAGTTATCTCCCTACCTCCAAATAGTTGTCTATTCATGTGATATTGAGCTTCTGAAGCATCATTCGGGTCAACAAACTCCACAAATGCAAAACCACGGGGCTCCCTGCATCACAAATATCAAATATTATGAAAACAAACAAGAAAATGGGCAACTTATTTTATCCAAGGCAGTAGGAAAAGGTTGGAAGTCCACTGTGCTTGCTAAGTTTACCATCATCGAGACACCATTTAACAGGTCTTCTATAGTTCTTGAAGGAGCAAAGACAATGACAACTAACACTCCATCAAAAGGGTACTTGTGTCACAAAAGCATTTACCAATCCAGGCTCTAATATCTTCACATATCTTCTACAATCACTTCCATCAGTTGCATGTGTCAAATTCTTCACTTGGAAAGTATTAGTGTGATCAATAACGCTTCAGTTATCTTCTCAAGAAACCCACTTCAAAAGGTCAGCATTATATCTTTACTTCACAATAAATTTGATGAGGAACTAAGTTTTCCCTTCAAACACGAACCTCTTGATTTGAACAAGACTAATCCTCAACAAAATGACCTAATGCAATGATAAAGAGTGTTCTTCAACAAATGCAGGGCTTGTATTTACTTCAAACCAATACACCCCTGAGAACCATTTAAAGAATTAACTCATATTGAAAGCAAAATAGACAAGTAGAAGCACATCATGGCAAAGAAAAGGGAGAATATTATTCATAAGTAGAAGCTCAAAACTGAAGTAATAATTTGAGTGTACAACAAAAATCTAGCCAACATATTAGGATTCAGTGGTTGATCAGGCAATTATAATTAAACAGCCAAAGCCTACAGTATCTACCAACAGCATTCGACAAATGAAAGTTTTGAAAAATCTATACAATGTATATGAAAGAGGTCATCTTACCCATAGCTCGTGTCATAATCAACAACAGGCAAGATAACATAATGAACACAATTATACTAGCAGCAATAGCACAAAAAGTCTCACCCGGTATGGTAGTCTTTTGGAAGATAAACATCTCGTACAGGACCAAATCTTTCAAACGGAACTCGAAGATCCTCAGGTCTGCAGGCCAATAAAAAAATCTAAGATAATCACCAACTATCCATCAGAACATTTATTTGTAACAACAAATGCACTCTCCTTCAAGAAATGGACAGGCTAGCTAAAACTGACATTGACAAAGCCTGAAAATCCTGAAGAGAAACCATTACCGACAATTCAGGGGAATATTTCGAACCAAAAGGCTCCCAGAACTCTGCTCCTTCCCACCATATCCTCTCCTAGGTGGACTTCGCCCTCTACCACCATAGCCCCTCCTAGGAGGACTATAATAAGGTTTACTGTACCTCCTCATAGAAAACCTGAAATAGTAGATTGGCAAAACTAATTATCCAACATTGAGAGTCAATGATGATGGCCAGAAATCAAGAGAATAACAGAAACAGACTATATAAAAGAGCAATAATGAAAACGTCAAGGTAACAATAAGATTAATGCATTCATGGTGTCAAGCAAGTATAATAGTCTTCAAGAATCCCCGACACTTTTCACATGATTCATACTTTATCTTTGAACAACATTCAAACCACCATGTTATTTGTTTGTCAAAGAAGTGGTATTGATGGTGCTTCAATTAGTTGCCAGTGTATGCTCCATGTTTCTTGAGTTGAAGACATACGAAGAAGAGCTAGATGCTACACTTATACTACCATCCAAATTAACCAAAGGTCAACGGCATTTACTAAAGATTCTAAAGAAATTACAATGGTCATTCAACAAGAGAATATAAACAGAAGTGGTAATGTTTGATGAAGTATCAAATTGAAGAAGATGCAACAAGGAAACTTGGAGATGACTTGTTATAATAGAAATTCCCTAATGCTTGAAGACTTATCGTGCACTTATTCTTAACCACCAGATCATCATTGTTATCATCAGATGGCTTCACAGTGACCTGCTCAAGACTGGCGACAAGAAAGATCCGGAAAACCAATTTGGGGACCGAACCTGGCCCCATCACCAGAGTTGGTGGAGACTGAGCTAAACAATGGGCCACAACAGTTTGGGGAAAGACCTATGATGCCATGTTAGTGAATCCATCACACATGAACATCGACATCCACTCCAACATGTATGGGAGATTGATCGGCCTTGTTCCATGTTTGACTTTGATTAAGATTGGAGCTAAATCAGTCATGTTTGACATTTCTTATATGGAGCCTAATTAATTCAAAGTCACTAAGGCCGTCTAATATAGTCGGAAGTGGAACTTGTTAAAGAAGATAATAGTAAAATTGGGTCCAATTTTTGGAGTCGCAGTGGGCCAACCAACCCATGCCACATGGGGGGTTGGCCAGACCTTGGATATGGCACATCCCCCTAGGATTGGCCGACCAAGCTCATGATGCCCAAGGGGAGCATCAATCGGGGGCACTGCAGCAGCTCAAATAGTGTTAAAATGAAGGAAAGAGTGATTTATGAGAGTTTTTGTTCGTGAGGGTATTGGAGACTGCAATGTGCATTCTGAGGGCTTCTATTCATGTGAATTCTTACATCATAGCTCAAGAATGTTGCTTGAGTTTCTACCATTGAATGATGACCACATGGAGCAGAAACTGAAGCTGTCTCAATATGTTTGTGTAAATTAGACAAGATTCATGTGATTGAGGATATATCAATGCATATAATTGAGATATCTACCCTCTTATTTTTCTATCTTATCATATCATTCACTTGAAGTATGGACATGGTCCTCCATTTAAGTATCCACTTCCAAAATAATCCAAGTCAAGGCTGTGTTTGATGCATTTTAAAGTGGCTTTCAAGTGCTGTATTATCATATATACCTAAAATCCGACAGCTTCCTCCCTCAATTAAATTTCATCTTCGTTCGCTCTACTTCACCAAAAAGATGAACAGTAACCAATGTTCACTTTTAAGTAATCAAAAGAAACCAACAAGAAGACTTCAGATGTCTGTCAAATTTTCAGATCTCGACTAAGTCAATGACCTTCTGCTGACAGAAGATGTTAGACCCCAACCAATACCACCGAAACAACCATTGTTGTTAAAGATCAATGAAAGTAATGATCCCTAAAGGCGCCGCACACCTTAATGAACATCCAAAACGAACACTGAAAAAGAAAATAATTTCCGTGCAACGCGGCAGGCACTAACCCCTATAAAATCACTCCTTTTTTCCTCTCGATCGTATGGGTAAGCCTACCCTCCAACGTTGAGTTGCCAAAGAGATCAGCAAAACTCACAAAAAAACAAATTTTGGGCAACAAGAGGTCCTGCATTTCCCGGATAAGCATAAACAAGGGGAACGGAACCTTGGTATAGACAATTACACCCCCATCGGCTTCTCGAGCAGTCATTTCCAAGCAAAAATAACAAAAAAAAAAAAAGGATCTTAGGGCATCGTAATTCCGAAAACAAGAAGAGATCACAACTAAAACCAGGGCCCCTGAGAACCTTATGCGAGCTTTAGGCATAAAAGGAAGTACAAAAAAAAGATGGCATACCTCCGACTCGACAGTAAAACTGACGGAATCGACGGGGAACCTCAGGGAAGGGCAAAAATCTCTGGAATCTGGGTGAGAGAAGGGGGCAAATGTAAGCCGTCGAACAAGGTGGGGCGATCGATCTCCGCAAAGTGAAAACCCAATCCCTAAAGACGAGGCCTCGCGCGTGATTTCTGTCCAGATTTAGTCGATCTCCTGCCTGCCATGGAGAGGACGCGGACCCCACATATGGGGCACTATCTGTCAAATCAAATGTCTGGTAAATGAAACGGGTGACTTCGCACCGCCTCAAACCACAGCAGATGACAGAGAGGATGTCATACAAACAGGTAGCTTTGTCCGCCGGTAGGATTTGGCGGAATCAGCAGCGTTTGAAATATTGCAGGATTTGAACAATGGAATCACAACTTGTACTCATATTTTGTTACATAAATAAAAAGAAATTGAACTTTACTCTTGCAAGAATTCAGAATAAATTTAAAGTCATACCAGATATGGAGAAAATATGTCACTAAAGTCATGCCTAATCTCAACTGGAATATTTGCTGATGAGTAATTTTCTTTTCTTTTCTTTTTTGGGCTTAAATGATTTATATATCATCACATTAGATTATTTTTTTTAACTTGAACTGTATCCTAAATCGAAGATATTTCGGCGAGCATATTTGTTATATCTCTTCTATTTTGCATGTCTCACTTTTGAATATATATATATATATATATATATATACCTGAAAGAAGCACAACGACTTAGTTGGACTCGGGCCACGTCGGTTCACCTCGAGTCAGCTTGGCACCACGGTGTTGAGCTTTATGTCTATGTCAGGGAAAAGAGCCAAGTCGGTTCTGCCAATCTAAATCGAAAGGACTACTCGATATGATCTCATTGGATTGAAGCTGGAGTACCCACTGATGTAGACCAACCAAACCATCAACCTGACCACCGAAAGAAAGATTTCCATGATAATTGTAATTATTGCATGATCTGATTACAGTTTCGATTTCCGAATTTAAAAAAGTAAATATATGAAAAAAAAATTCAATCATTATGACTCCCATTTAAATGAATTTTCAATTCAAATTCTGATGATAAACCAAATGCACAGTCCCGAGTGGAGTCTGGATAAGCAGTTCCAATCTCAAAGAAATTGGACATTTGGACCATTTATTGTACATGAATCAAACAGGAACCAGTACCCACCTAATTGAAAAGCAAAAAAGGGGCATCATGAGGAATGAAACGAGACTTCTGTTCTACGCTGGGTACCAGCTCAAGTCAAAAACACACACCACCTCATGCATCAAACTTGCTTGGAGAATCATGTAGACCAAAAATTCAGCAATAATTTACCTTCTACAAGGATAATTTCCTTTTTCTCCAGTAGCTGTTAAGAGTTTCTACACAATTGATGAGCAAATAAGAAACCAAAAGGTTTTGAGGCAGGAAAAATGGGACGTCTTCAACAGAGAATAGTCAACAGATCAGCATACTATTTATTCTATGAAAATTACACATCCTGATGTAAAAAAGCAGCTAATAATACATTGAAATTTTTAGCATTTTACATCAACAACATGGATTACCCTTTTGTCTCTTTAAGTTGGCACATGGATGAAAAACTGAGCTAGAACCCAATTTTGATACTTCATTCGGCTGACAAATCGCTGTACTGCCATGGGTTGAATTCAATAGTTTTGATGTCAACCTCTTCAATGGAATCAGAGTCATCAACTTTGGCCCTATGTTCAGCATATTTACCATTGTATTCATATACTTCCAAGTCCCCCCAAGGTGTTGGAGTAATTTCATTACTCAAGTTGAACCATCGTGGAGTGAATTTGTGCCCACTGGCTTCTCTGATTCTTTTTTCTTCTCTCTGCTTCTCCTCCAGACTGTGAAACCAAACATGCATTATGCTAAATGTAAATCATGCTTGAAGTGACAGAGTTCTGATTGTATTAAACAACTTCCTTCAGACTTTGTTATGGCCAATTCTTTCTTGATTACTAAGGCTACAAAGATTAAGTACATGCCACATGCAATTCACTTCAATATGTAATCTTTTAGGTCTTAATAATAATCAAGGAGAATATGTAACAAAGAGTATGCAGTACCTGCTCTTTTCTGCACCAGACTTGGACATGTCACCTTTCTCAAGTGCATATCTGTCAGGGCGCAATCGAGAATCTGATGCCAATAGATTCTTAGGGGCTGTCTCAAAGCTGTTAATCTTATGGGCAAAATATGTGTATTGGTACTTGTCATTCACAGGAGTAGCAGCAACTCTCCAGACCTGAATTTAAGCATATCAAGTGTGATACAAATAACAGAGCTACTTGGGCAAAAGGCAGAAGTCACTACAATTAGGCAAGATGTACCATAGTGAATAGCTAAAGCAACTGAAGCAATTGAAGTATTTCATCCATTATTTCAAGAAAAAAGTTATAAATGATGAGACCATGACCTCTCATTTCCGGTTATTATTTCAACTTGAATAGTTGGTGAACCGGAACAAAGAAAAGTCATTTACTATGATCGATATACAGATCAACTTCTAATAGTTTTTAAACACAGATATATGTTACATGATATTAAAATACTTTCTAATTATGGATGGTTTGCAAGAAATCCACAAATCCTATACAAGAAAATTTTAATGGAAAAAGGAACATAGAAATTTCATAAATGAAACTCAACAATAGTAGTTTCCTAATTCAGACCTAGCAGCATGAGATAGTACGTAAAAATAAATTAGGCTCCTCCAACCCAGATCCAGCACTGTTTGTCCTTGATGAGTACTTTCTAATTCTATACAGTGGTCATGGAGGCTTCTATCCAATCTACATCTTCCTTGAAGAAATATTTCACCATATTTTTCTAACACGGACTACTTAATTGACATTTTGTGTCCCTTTGTTAGTGTCCATCTTCAGTAGCCTGTGATACATGCATCTTGAAGTACCTGCCACCTGGTACTATCTCCTGATGCAGAATATGTTGTGCACCTTCTCTTTGTTTAGTCAACTATAAAATACATTAATATTCCAAGAAATGCAAAAACAGGATAGCTTTTCGGTAACTATCAGATGTTAAAAGTCATTTGCCGTGATCCATCTTAAAATAGTGGCACCTTGAACTCTAGATAACAAACATTTGGGCAGGCATTTGCATTCTAAATCTTTCAAGTAAGGTACTGAAAAAAAGATATAAAAATCTAATTTTCAGAGAATTAAGTTGTCCAAATCAGAATTCTATACAAAATGATATAGTTAAAACAAGGAAAATTGGTCAGAATTCTCAAAATTTTCAGATTAACAAATTTATAACTCAAATGAGATTGATATCATTAGCAAGTGTTCTAACCCATCCTACATAAATTTATATCCTTGATTTCTTCTTGATTATGAGTACTTTGTAAAGTTTTGCTCTTGCTAATGGTACCAACCTCATTTGAGCTACAAATTTACTAATCTAAAATTTTTGAGAATTCTGACCAATCTGTCTTGTTTTAACTATAACATTTTATATAGAATTCTGATTATAGCAAAGCTTAATTCTTTGGAAACTAAACTATTATATCTTTCTCAGTACCTTATTTGAAAGATTTGAAATGCAAATGCATGCCCAAATGTTTGTTTCCTTTGATCATTTGAATTCTACAAAACAGAGACAATATTTTCTAGCCTCTCTATATCAACCACAGAAAAAAAAATTTGATTAATCTTTTAGAACCATTTCGAATTACAAAATTTTAAATGCTTCTAGGATATATTGTTCGACATAACACGTCCATGTGAAGCTACAAAAGGTAATCAACACTCAACAGAATGCCATGGACTGAGCACAGCATGCAAGGACAAGTTAAAGATGATCTGTGAGGTAAACCAGTAACTAGAGTAAAGAATTTCAACAAACAGGAATGAGAAACACAGCATACCTCTTTCAATTCAGTGCCGGAAAGAGGCTCTCCATCCTTATCACATGGTTGACAACTCATTGATTCATTCCATTTTCCAGTGATCAATATTTTAGGCTCTTCTGCTGCATCATATACATATCCATCTATTTCGTATCGACCAGCACTGACACAATTGACCACCATCAATAAGATATGATGTGAAATGTAAAACATATGGACAAAAAAAGAAAAAGCAAGGGGGCTTAATATAACAAATATATTTTTAAGAAAAGAGATCTAAACATGTACAAAGTATGTATTACATGAAACAAGTGCATGAATTGATGTTAGCAAAACTTGCTTTACATTACCATCTATTGACCAAACAGAGATTTAGAAAGGTAAATTAGATTCAATATGACGGTAGATTGGGTCAAAGGATAGATTAAAGACTGCCACACATAGCTCCATAAACATTCCAAAAGGATATCCCAGTTGACAACAAATTCTCTATCAACTATTCATCAAATTTTAACTTCTTCCATTATCAGTCTATTTATGATGCAATCCATGAAGCCATACCCGAACCAGCCGCACGGTTGAAAATACAACACTACTTTGTCTCCGGTTGTCAAATTTGTCATGATCATCTCCCCAGGTGAGTCAACCCATGTTCGCCCAAATATAAGGTTATTAACCTTTGTGGGAGGAGGAACCAAATCTACGACTACACCAGATTTCTTTAGGGTCACTCTCGTCCTGCATTTCAATGATATTAAACATATTAGCAAATGTTATATGCAAACATCATTACTAGAGCTCTCTGCACTGGACAATAGTTTTGTATGTACAGGTCAACATCTCCTACATGTTAAAAAAAATCTGGAACAAACGACACTGACCGATTTTCAAACACAAATACTAGTAGTATAGTATTAAATATCAATGTACATATCTCACCTTCCAACAGGATAGACTTCTACAGAATTTCCTAAAAACTTGGTCTTTAGTTTAGAAGTAATGTCATAAGTAAAATGCTCATTCTCAGCATGAGCTGCACTCATAGGAGGATGATGGCTTATCTGAAACAGTACACAAATCTTGATCAAGTATGCTATTCACAGAATTCCTCAGAAAAGAGAAAAACATCAAGTATATTGTAGCAAAAAAGCATGATCAGAAGGACAAATAGGTGATTTAGAGTGTGTTTCAATGTCCTATTGACTTTTTTTACAAATCAAACACAACTACACAGGTACCACCACAGAACTGGTGGCAAGGAAAAGTTAATAGACCTGCTCTGCAATAAATGTAATGCCACCGTGATTGGCCATTTCATATGTTTCACCAAGGATGGGATTAAAAGGCTTCCATGTTCGCTGATAAGCATAGTAAACAGATATCGCCCAAGAAGCTGCATCATATAGTCAGTTTCAGAAATCATTTTTACTGAACACTCACTGCATATACTAAACAAAAGTAGAAATATACACTTACAAGCATAGACCAACCGCATATAAGGATCTTCACAATCATCTGCCATATCTAACAAGTAAGAGTACTCCATTAACTGTGACAACAACCATAAGGATGAGAAAAACTTTATACAAGATAAGCAGAATGATAGAAAGAGGCTAAGTGCAACTGACAGATGGGAAAATAATAACCAAAAGAGTAGCCCTTTCAATTATAATATATATAGAACAACAACAAGCCATAATGTCCCAACAATAGCAAAAAGCCCTTGATTAGATATTTACCAAAAAAAACTCTACTAATCATATTTATACAGATAATTATGTGAATGTACATTCTTTTCTCATGTAAAAGAATAAAGAAAGTCAATAAAGCTGATAAACTTGACAAATAAAAGAAAAGGAAACGAGAGCAGTACATCAAAAGCACAGAAAAGAGAGAGATAAACATTGGATCGGTAAATATTGCTAGGTCCATACCAATCTGGGTGGTATTTCGAATCATGGTCTTATATATACCAAGGATTGCAAAACCACCTGGACCAGTATGTCAACAGCTCAAACCGAGTGACTGTTGGGACATGGACCTCCCCAAACCAGGTGGTTCAAGGGTGGTATGAGGTTTACCACCCAGTAAGTCCCGTGAATCAGGCTTACCGCCCGATTTCTCCCGTTACCTGGCCTGTACTAGATGATAAGTCCACATAATGGTTACCCAAGCCAAGAGACTCATTGAGGTCACTTTGGCTCCATCAAAGTGGCTAAATAATCTTCTTTCTCAGAATCCTCTCTCACCCACTCCAATGTCATTCAAATTTCTCTCAAAAGTTAGTCTATACTTCAAGGGGAGGACTAATTTCTCGAGAAGGTTGAAGTTGCACATTCAGTCTAATTTCTCGCCAAAATTAGATAAATTCAGACCTAATTTCTAAGCTTAACTCCTCAAATTTCATGCAATTAGATTACAATTGATGTCATAACTTTCAATCTTAGCCTAAATCTCTTCTGTTTATACCTAATTTAGGCTAATTTTAGCCTAGATCTTTTGCATCAATACCCAATTTGGAGCTTGATCTACAACGATAAAGCCCTGATCCTTACTGATCTAAGCTAAATCCATGAGGATAAAGGTTTGATCCTTGTGGATCTACACTTGATCTTCATGGATCGAGGTGTTAGTGTAACATCAAATAACTCTCAATTTGTCTTTCCTTAACTATTAGTGTGAGGTATTAGTGTAACATGCTTCATGCTGGTACAGCCCTAAAACTGCAACAAAAAAGGTTAGTCAAGATAGTTTTGATTCATAAATAAAGAGAACACAATTGTAATTATTTTGAACATGACAAGAACCCTGTTTCTATCTCTTCATATATATTTCATGGTGAGTTGTGATTGCAGATACAAATAAATACATACTTTTTTTCTTTAACAAATCTCACTCAGTAGCATGCTCTCCGAATGTATAAAAATAAAACAATGACGACAACCAAGGAGTTTCTTGTAAAGGATAAAAGAGTTGTACTATTTTTTTTCTGGACTGATAAGGCATGTGCTCCCTACTCTCTCTACATCTGTCCTCCCATTACTTTTCCCACCTAAATTAATGTTAATTTTGTAACCATCTGGAAAATTAACATCCTTGTCAAATATAACAATGCTATCAGCTTTCAAACATAAACCAGACTTGATTTTTTTCTTCCTTAATTGGATGGACATATACAGAGTCATTAAATATCACTTAGCAGGTGCATAGAAAGCCAGTTAAAGCTACAACATTGAGGTTTTGAAACATTGGCTTCTCTTCATGAGACTAGTGGCTAAAGACGATATCAAAACATAAATTATGATATAATCAATAAATATGAATTGATGTAAGCCTAAAGCAAAAGTTGAACTAGTTATTTCTTGGTAAAGCCATCCCCTCTCTCTCTCTCTCTTTCTCCTCTCAATCTTTCTTTAGTCTAACTTGGCGGTTACCTCCTTCCATTAAAGAAAGGAGGCACTTGACAAGAGGCATCTATTATAACAAACACATATTGATTATCCTATTAAACACATACCTCTGCCATTTTCTGAAGCATTGTCATTGGTTCAAAAATGATGACCGGGAGCGTCACCATCGATGTAACATCTGATCCTATATACTTGTTCATCATCTTCCAGTAACTATCTCGGTCCTGTAAACAAAAATATATGAGATCAATGTACTTATCAGGTACCATATAGGGTAGGTAAAGTGAGGAGGAAACAATCAGTTATGAAGTTGATGTTGTTTCTTCTTTAACAGGATCAGAGCTAATCAAAGAAAAAGTGGGTAACAAGAAGGTATTCTATTAAAAGTCAAATATAATTATCTATCAAGCAAATGAAGGTAAAGTCACAAAAAGTAATGGTAAATTATGTTAAGAAACAATTAAAAAAATTCATGTATTCATCCCTTGTTCAATTTCTCCTCAAAAAACAACATGCATTTTTAAGTATTCAAAAAAATTATAAGTTTCAGTAATATGCATAACAACTTGAGAAAATTAGATTATGTATGATAGTTTGCAAATAAAATATAGGAACAATATCCATCAGATGTGGCTCTTTAAGTAATGAGGCTATGAACATTGTTCGCTTGATCCAAAATGTCCTTGTAAAAATGGATGCTAGGTGCCCATTACACCACCATGGCAGCAAACTGCACTTTGTTGCAATTTATAGTTGAACCGTTTATTTTCTTGCGATTTATAGTTAGTCCTTTTTTAATATATTACATACTCCACCTTACATTATCAAGAATGTCTGTAACTACTTGATATACATTCTGTCAGATATTCTAGTAGTAGAAGTCTCTGAATAATGTCAAATAAAGAAAATTTAAGTCTAATAAGCAAAAAGACCTTAAACCTACATATTTATAAGGCAAAAATAAATCAGAATGTGTTTTGCACTATCGGTTCCACAAGAATGTCTTCAATCACATCAAACAAGAGTGAAAATGTACCATAACACTCATTTATGAGACTGGATATACTTCTGGAGTCGAAAAATTTAACGCAGATTTCTTATCTACAACGAGGTCCTAAGGAAAGGCCATGGATTGAAAGTTCATCCAGACAGAAAGAGTGAGACATCATTATGATAAAAAAGTAACTATTACATTTTCTTATTGGACCACTAAACAGGCAAAAGTCAAAATGGAAAATAGTTTAGGACGTTGTAACAGAGCTTCACTTGCACTTTATTCCAAATGAGATGTAATCTTGGAAAACTAAAAGAGTGACTGTCTTCCATAAAGAGTTAAGATGAATATCCAATAGAAACTAGCGAATTAGAAATACATACAATAATGCTAGTGCACCATCAATCATCAGCAAGGATGTAATGATCAGCTGGCTTATGGCTTGTATGTTATGAATGGTTGTCACTCTAATACCATATTTACTACAATTTGAGCCCGAAATTGTTTGGGCTCCATCCCCAAATAAGTACTCAAAAATTAAGGTGGTTTGTAACTCATATACTAATCAAAGCCTCACATATAGCAAATGGGAGACTGATCAGACTGGGGTATTACACAAAAATCTTGCTAGAGGAATGTAAGAAAAATAATTACCTAGTAATCTAGTTCATAATCCTTATGCCATCTTTAGTGCAAAACCCTACCTCGACTTCCTCGGTTTATACTCAGTTTACATAGTTTGAGAAAGAACAACATATCATATCTAAAAGTACAGTAAATAATAATAGCCTACAAAAGAATGAGTCACAACCATCAGAAAAATAAAAAAAGCAACACAGAAGCAAAAGTAAGCAAATCAAGCTATCAATAAATCAGTCAGAGGAGAAAGATTTCGTGCAAGATAAACAACTATTCATGAAGTCTGCAGGAAATGGAATACATATGATTCTAGGATAGTACAGAATAGTAATGGTCAAAAGTACCACCTCTTGCTTCCATCTTCCTCGTTGAGCTTCAGCCTCAGCATCATCTGTGCCTCCTTCTGGGTTTATCACTTCTAGTCCTTCATAGCCCAGTAGCCTGACATATTAACCATTAATGGAGTTGTGTCATATAGTATTCATTAAATAAAGTTGAATATGATAACAAGCCCCTTTCCAGTAAAAAGAAAATCAAAGTATAGCTCATTTTGATCATTTACTGATTCATGGCAAACCAAAAAGAACCAGAAAATGTTTCAAAGTATTTTTTTTTGGTGAAATGAACAACAATGTAGAATAATATGAAATTAAGATGTTAAAATGGCAGCATATCAAGAACCAGTCATAACTGAAAACAGCACCCTCAAGCAGGTAAAGGCAAACATAATTTTCAGAGACACCTTTGACCTTTATAAGTAGTCCATTCTAATAAAAATAACAAAGGATTTAAATACCTATAGGACCATCTCATACTAACTGGTATTTGCCTAACCGACCAAATATTGGTACCAAATCATATAACTCAAAAGCAGTATTATACCATTCATTTAATTTTTTTATTATTTATTCAATGATACCGAGTGGCATAGGTGGTGTGGCACTAGTGGTGGTATATTGCTATCATACGGGTCCGATGGATTACCAAAACCAATATTTAAATCCTTGATAACAACTATATATATAATTGCAAGTAAGCAACCCTGAAAATACCAAATATTTTGTATGGTAATGAGTAAGCAACTTATGCCATGCTAGAAAAGCCAACTCTACATTATTAATAAATGAAAGACATTTTACACTGATCGTTATCAAACATGCATATACTGGAAACCAAGATTTCCATGAAAAGAAAAACTCCAATTCCCATGTCAACCCCAGGACATTTTTGTCCCTATAAGTTTATTTTGAGTTTATAATATATCATTTAAAAGTGCATCATTCCTATAGAATAATAATATCATTTAGATTTCTTATGCGTCACAACCTGACAATAACCATAGGAATAGAGAAACAAAAAACATTCTTTTTCAGACAAAACCACAGGCATAGAGAATAATAATATATCATCTAATAAGATATGTCATAGACGTTTATACTAGCTGCACAAGCACAATAAAGCCTCATCCATCCAGGTCTAATTCCATCAGACATGTCCTATTCCTTTAATCTTTTCTACAGCACATGTAAACAAAATTTTAAGCAATTTCCTACAAAATAACCATTTTACATTAAGATGCATGATTTACATAAAAGCTATAAAATTTTGGTCCAATGAAAAAATCAGGAAACAGAAAGGTGAAGTAAACACATAAGTACGGCATGAGCCATAAGCAAGTCTCTGCATTATCATGTCATACATTAGCACGTTAAAGAAAGTCTACTAAAAAATGTCTCTGAGATATTATATAGGAGGGAAAAGAATTGCTGCAATAAAAACACCAAATAATTATGATACTATAAATCGAGATAGGAGAAATAAAAAAAGGCTACCAGTCTGAAGATGAAAGAAAGAGAAAGCGGGGTATGCATTTGCAGGATCTAAAAGTTCGTAGATAATTCTGTCCATAGCTAACGGAAAAACGAAGAAACAATTCTTCCATCGAGCAAATTATCAATGGAAAGTGTGTATCCGGTTTATGTTCCGGCACCGAAACAAGCAAAATAAGAAAAAAGGAAAGATAGAGCAAGGCTTCTCTCTCAGAATCATCCAAGAATCCTATTCGAAAGAGAAACAAGAAAGAAAAATGATAGATCGGCCGCTCCTCCGTACCCATTAACAGACTTCTGCATCGCACTGCCCCAATTCCGAACGCTTGAAGCGATCGCGGAAAGGAAACCGCCGCCAGCAGCACTAGAAGCCGGCTTCTGATCTCCGGAATCCATCTCCGAAACCCTAGCAAGTCGAAGAAGATCACCAAAAAATCGACAAAAAGAAAAAGAGTACAGATCAAGAGAAGGTTGGAGATACGAATTGCGAACCTCGAACCAAAGAACCCTAAATATTTGGTGAGTAATCGGTATCGAATTCGGAGATTGAAACGGAGACGGTGGTGGAAATGAGAGGAAAGAGGGGCTAAATAAATTGGGCGATTTTACATGTCTATCCCTCATGAAGTCACAAATCGCAATCATCTCCCAAAGAACGTGATGAGGCTTCGGGTTTCGCAATCAAGTGTTCACTTTAGTCCATACATATCAATAAATAAATATATATATATATATTCTAAATGTTTTTAAACGTAATAACTAAAAAATAAATAGATAGGAGAAAAAAATTAAGATATAAATAAGAAAAAATTAGAACTAAAATTAATTAAAGCTAATTCTAAGGGATACAACACATTGATTGATATATTGGTTGAATACAATAATGTTATTGACATTTCGAATGACTTTTTATATTTGAGTAATGCCCAATGATATTATGAAATTATTCTCATGAATTATCTCCTTAATTATTTTTAATAATAATTTTGGGAATATATTTATATTTTAATATATATTTAGAGAAAGAGATGTTTGATAAATGATAAATAATAATTTTGGGAATATAATTATATTTTAATATGTATTTAGAGAAAGAGATGTGAGTGAATATGTATTTATTGAATACTTTAGGTGTTTGATAAACGATAAATAAAAATTATATTTTAAATATACATTAACATAAGTATTGTTTAATAAAATTATATTTCAAAAGTATACTGAATAAAGTTTACCTTTCTAACATTTTAATATTTATTCAAAAGTGAATACGTATTTTATATATATATATATATATATATATAATATTACAAAAAACTTTGTATGGTCTAAATATATATCAAATACAAAATATACTTATATAAATGAATAAATAATAACCTTTGAAAATAAATAAATAAAATTTCAACTTATAGATGATATAAATAATATTGGGTTCTCACTAAATTATGTTAATGGTCTTGTAATTTTAGAATGTATCATAAGGTATCTTAAAAATTTTAAAAAATATATTAACATCTTATAAATACTAAAATACTAATGCTACCATAAGGTAACATCAAGCATTTGAAATACACCATCTAAACTAAATGTGATTTGAACAAAATTTATTATACACTAATGCATTAGATCCTCTATAAGCTCTTAATAAATAACTTCATATATGTTAACTTAAAGAAAAACTCTTTGAACCCTCTGAACATATATATCATTTTTCTTACAAGACACACTCGTTTCTACATCAAATGAGCCTTTATCAAGCATGTCTTTTGCGGAGTTCTTATAGCATAATACATCGCTAGCCTAAATCAGCTTTCAACACCAAGCTTATGATAAGTCATAACTAAAATCAACTTTGCTTCAAAATTTTGACATATTGCAATAAGTAAAATTGAGTTTTTGTTTGAGACTCTTGTCGGCTAGAACAATATGTTTTCTCTTTTAATAAAAGTATTCATGATAATACCACGATTATAATAAGTTAGCAAAAGTTACTTCATATCTTTTGCGAATCCAATGGTAAAGGTTTTATAATTCTTCTCAAATTTGAATTTTGCCAAATTCATTATGATTGTTCTTTTGCTGAATAATGACTTTTATTTCACCCACCCAATAAGTCTCCAATTAAGTGACTTCAAATCTTTTGATTCTCGTCCATATATTAATCCTTTAGAAAATGTCTAATAGAAAATTAATATTTTAAGTTAAAATAAATTTAAACTCATATTTATTGATGATATTTTAATAACTACTATGGGAAAAATGTCTATTGTACTTTCATTAACCTTCATATTAACATAATTAAGTTTAAATTTATCTTTCCCAAAAAATATGATTCCATTACTAAATATCGTATTTGCAATCTTTAATGAAATCTTTTGAGGCTCTTATATCTATCTCCTACAATACAATTTTCTCTCTAAAGCATCATTTAGAGAGAATATTTTCAAAAATTATATCTCCAACAATCTTTTATGATAACTTGTCTTTATTAAGTTTTTTAATATGTTCCTATATACATACACACCATATATATATATATATATATATATAAAGAGAGAGAGAGATAGAGAGAGAGAGAGAGAGAGAATTTCCCATTAAATCTTGAAACAACTCGTTAAAAAGTTAGTGGTTCATTGTTGTTTGATCAATCTTTAGATTAGTAGAATTAAGTCTAAAAGCAACTTAATATAACTTTTTAATTTTTAAAATGATACTAATTTAAACTTGTAATCTGATCAATATTATTCACAATATTAATGTAAACAAAAATAGTAAGCTTCCAAGATTTTCTACATCAACTATTAATTATATCCAAATTTTATGGACAATTAAATTTTTGGTGAGATTTTTATTTTATTAAATAAAAATAAATCCACCAAAAAATTATATTTAAAATATTAATCTCTTATCTCATTGATCCTTAGGCAGAAGGAAAATTATATTGGGATTAAGTTGCAATTCCACACCTTTCAGGGGCGAATATGCAATAATACAACTGCAGGTCCCTTTTATCACGGGCAGTAATGTAAACTTAGGTGGCGAGGAGAACAACGACATCGGCGCTTTCGAACCCGACGCGTCCGCGAGCGAGCGAGGCGGCGGCGATATTTCGGACTACTACGCGTAGGGATCGCAGGAAGGGTGGACCCCTTTATTCCGACCGTCAAGGTCAAAATCTCGACGGTTGATGAGATCACGGCCGTCGATTTATTGCTCGTACAGTGGATCGTTAGTGATGGACGTCATCAAATTATGTTCTCGTTGTCTTAGCTGCGAAGGCTGGCGGAGTTTCCATTTTACGAAGGGATGTCAACATCCAGCTTGGAAGAAGAAGGAAGAAGAAGAATTGTTGTGTGGGGTAGATTAACGTAAAGTTGGCGTCGCCACCGATTCATACAGCCTGGAACAAATCACAAATCAGCCGCCCGCCCGAGATTCCAATGTTACAGGGGACAACCAAGAGGATGGATGCAGATGGAAGGAATTGAATAGGGGAGGGGAGGGTGGTGGCACAGGCGTTGCGCCATCTTCTTTGTAGCTGGAGGTCGGCGGCCATTAGCTGGTGGAGGACGGCATGTGCTCGTGGTCAGCGCCGCCGCTTCACGTTCCAGCTTTTATGGGCCCGCCGGTGCGGGGTCGGAGTTGGCACGCTTCTGAGTGCGTACCACCCTTTAAAGGTGTCTTGAATGCTAATCATCTTAGTTTAAATAACATGGAATTAGGATGGGTTGGATTTGGATTCTTAGCTTTTAGAAATCAAAATCGAATCACACGGTCGATTTCGATTTGGATTTTGAAATTGACGAGTCTTTCTTTACTTTTTTATTTTTAATTAAAAATAATTTAAAGTATAAATATATATATATATAATTTTATTTTTAAATTTTGTTCATACTACAAATTTGAAATGTTGATATGTTTTAATATATATAAGGAGTATAATGATATAAAATTGATAAAATTATTAATTACTGTCAATATCGAATGTTTCGATCGTTCATTCGATCGATAATATATACTTAGCATCATTTGATTCGGGGCTCATATTCACGAGTTTAATCCAGGATATATCTCCATGAAAGCTTGCTTCATAATTACTATCGAGATAGGGTTTGGATAATATTTATCTTACTCTCCGACGATCAAATTAGTGGGTAACCTTTTATGGATCTCCTCCTCCTCCGAATTGGAGGGCAGCAATGGTGGGTTGAGGTGGAAAGGGTCCGGTCTTCCCTCCTCCCCTTGGGACAAGGTGTAGAGGGTTTTATAGAGTAGTTTACTGCTCCTGACGTGTCTGCTTGCAGGGAGCAGGGTCGTACCTCTGATAGCGTCCGACACCGACGTTAGCGTTGCGTGAAGAACCGGGCTCACGCAGGGCGTTGGCCCGCCTCGGTCGTCATTCTAGTCTGCCTCGGCCAGGTGTGTTAGGTCAAACCGATGAATGAAATAACATCTAGGAGTGACTAACGTCAGTGCACATCCCATCATCATTATTACCCTCATCAACTACTACTTTAAAAAGTTGATATGTTTTAATATATATAAGAAGTATAATGATATAAAATTGATAAAATTATAAAATTATTAATTACTGTCAATATCGGATGTTTCGATCGATAATATATACTTGGCATCATTTGCCGCCTCGGTCGTCATTCTAGTCTGCCTCGGCCAGGTGTGTTAGGTCAAACCGATGAATGAAATAACATCTGTATCTATTCCAATTTCGATTCGATTTAAAATCAATAAACCGTTAAATCAGTCTCTCAAGTCGAGTGTCTATATAAATAGAAGTATAGTCTATGAATAGTAAAATAACAAAAAAAATTAATTATCATTTATTGAAAATAGGATTGATAATAGAGTCAAGTCATTACTCATGATTTCATAAGATCCATACTATTTTCTGAAGGAGAAGGTTTTCAATGAAGGATTTCTTCTTCGATACGTTTTATTTTATTGAAGTAAAGCGACTATAACTAGATTTATTTTATTGATATTTTATTTTATGAATAAAGTCTACTATTTTCTCAATCTAAATCGAGGAGAAGGTTTTACACAAAGGATTTCTTCTTCGATACGTTTTATTCGATAAACAGTAGGGGGATTTATTTTATTGATATTTTATTTTATGAATAAAGTCTTCCTATCTATTCCAATTTTGATTCGATTTAAAATCAATAAACCGGTTAAATCAGTCTCTCAAGTCGAGGGTCTAAATAAATAGAAGTATAGTCTTTATGAATAGTAAAATAACAAAAAAATTAATTATCGTTTATCGAAAATAGGATTGATAATAGAGTCAAGTCATCACTCATGATTTCATAAGATCCGTACTATTTTCTCAATCTAAATCGAGGAGAAGGTTTTACACAAAGGATTTCTTCTTCGATACGTTTTATTCGATAAACAGTAGGGGGATTTATTTTATTGATATTTTATTTTATGAATAAAGTCTTCTATTTCACGAGTTTATTTATTTCTATCATTAATTATTTTATATTCTCTTTTTCGATCTTAATTTTGAGCATCACTCTCGTCCGTTTTGTTTGTGATACGATCGAAAATTAAGTCAATGTCTTGATGAGCCCCACATAAGCTTTTGGGATACCCGTCGAGGGAGCCTTGGGCTATGATTTGGGATGAGCTTTTGGATTTGGAGTTTATGTTAACTAAAGAAAGATTGGTCTTTCTTATATTTAATTCGAATTCTTCTTCATGGATATAAATAAGGGTGGCTGCATCCAGTAAATCTTATATTCATTATATTTCTTGAGTTTGTGATTGATTTTATTGATAGTTTGGATTTTTTTTTGGTTATCTAGCCTTATTGGTTTTTGCTTTGATTCAAAAAATTGATGCAGTTCATGTTTTCAATTATATAATATTGGATTAAGGTCCATTTTAGCCCGATGACTTTGGTTATAGACATCTTAAGTTTTTATGATTTACTCATGTCTAAAATAATCATTAAAACTTTAAAAACGTAACATATAAGCCACTTTCGTCAAGTCTGAATTAACGGATGTTGCTTCCATGACATACTGACTCATAATAAATTATTAATACAATGATAGTAATTTAAGTTTTTTTTTTTTTAACTGAGACCGTCATCAATAGCAGGAAAAGGCATCGTCGTGGAAGTGACCACCAATAGCGACACTCCTAGCGGGGCGTTATACACATGCAACCTCTCTCACGATGACAACGAGCTCAAGAACTTTCGGTCTTGCTTTAGGTAAATGTTCATTAACTAGTCTAACGCTAGGTATGTAGTGGTCTCCTAGTTCCTCTTCCTCCTTAGAATATTCATCCCCATCACTTCCCACTTCATCCGCTCATGCGCCCCCACTAGCTGCGCATACAATATGGTGGTCTAGCTCTCCCTTACCTCCTCCTCCGGCCTCTCCTACCTCTGTCTCTTCTAGGGGAAGGTGGCTTACAAGGTATGATGATACTCATCGAGATTAAAGCGAGTGTCATTTGCAGTGGTGGGCAACGTCGCAGTGGCATGCACCTTGGAGCTAACGAGTGACATTTGGTAGATCCAACTCGCCAACTCCAGAGTGCATGCTACCACGTCACCCACCATGGTGCTACCATCATGAGCGACACCCGCTTCGATTTTAATGAGTACCACTATATCTCGTAAGCCACCTCCCCCATGAAATACGACATCATGAAGACAAAGAGTGGGCAAAAGGAGCAATTGAGCTGCTCCGTGTAGCTCTCTCGCACCTGTTTGCTCTCCTCAACCAGCTTGTTGAGGAAGAGGAAGCGACAAAGGCCATAGTGATGGATGAAGGCAAAAAGGCAGAAGTAGGAGAGGTCGGAGGCGGAGGTGAGGGAGAGTTGGACCACCACGTCATAGGTGCGGCGGGTGAGGGTGCAGGAGAGGACAAAGTGATAGGTGATGGGGACAAAGATGCCTAGGAGGAGGAAGAGGGACCAAGAGACCACTACTTGCCTAACATCGAATTAGTCAATACGCATCCACCTGAGGCAGGACCAAAAGCTCCTAAGCTTGTCGTTAGTGCGGAAGAGGATGCGTACGTACGATGCCCTACGATGCGGCAGCGGCTTAGTATTGCTAGTGATGGTTGCTTCCACAACGACACCTCATTTTGTCATTGATGACGGTCTCAATTTAAAAAAAAAATTATATATGTCATTATATTAATAATTTATTATGAATCAACATGTCACATAAATAGATTTTAATGTCTGTTAACTTAGACTTGACGAAATAAGCTTATATACTACGTTTTTGAAAATATAAGGATTATTTTAGACGTAATGACTTAAAAAATCCATGACTACAATCATAGAAGCTAAAATTAACCTTAACCCAATAACATTTACTTGAAACTTCTATTTATTTAGCCACAAACTTCTATTTATTTAGCGTGGCTTAAGTATGCTCATATTACCGAACGGATTGTTAGATCAGGAATCAATAATCTGCAATGATTATTAGTACCAAAATATTTTATACTTCAAATAAAAAAATAGCACTTTTTTCCAGTGAAGTGTGGCATGTATCATTAATCTCTTACCCTACCGCTTTTAAACTCTAACCTTACTAATTCAAGAATAACTTGATGTATCAAAACACAGCCGTAAAACCATAATCCAGGGGAAGAACAACAGCAAATTGCAGGATCATGATATTTCTAAGTAATTGCAAGCTGATTTAACGCCAAGACCATGGCAACCAAATGTTTAATTGAAGGTTCTATTTCTAAAATATTATGTTCAAGCCAAGATGAGCAACCACATACCGATTTGAAAGATACGATTATTATGTCAAAACATTCTTCACTAATTGTATCCAAAATTCATGCTACG
>LVTN01000178.1:185965-264882 GCA_001649415.1 Musa itinerans
GATGCTACAAGAAAAAAAGAAGAAAAAAAAATACAATGTACATGTAAACTTAAGCAGATGTCAAGATCCAAAACATGACTAGGGAAGATGTTGCAACTAATAGCCATGTGATGAATGCCATGGTAGTAGAAATTTGGTATCTGCCACATGAGAACTGAGGATATGCTTTGCAGAAATCTGTGTCCCTCACGAACAAAACCGTCACACCTGCCGATGAGCATGCCGCCGCAAGTGACAGAGCTGCCGTTACCTGTATTAGCTTACAAATGTTAGTTTGAGTGCCACATAAGCTAAAGGGAATGCTGCTGAAAATTTCTCAATAGGATGATAGCATTCGATAATTGTAGAGAAGGCATACTTTTTTTTTTTATTCATCAATATTTCTTAATTTCACAAGCCTTAAAACTCATAATCTCTGTCTCGATCTCTCATGTTATAAGATCTATACATAAATACTATGCTCTAACCTAAGTTATTAGGACTCCTAATTCTATGAGGACTCAAAACTGATTTCTTAAAAATATATATATAGTTTGGAACATCATTCCTAAATTAAACTTTTGGAAAAATAATAATATGAAATTCTAGAAGACTCAATGTCATATCTACTGTTGGAGTCACCATGTGCAATGATTTATTGGAAACTTTGAAAGCTTCACAGTAACTATCCATGTTTAATAAACTTCTTACCTAAATATAGAGTTGAATTTAATTTCCAACAAATGCCTCATGTGTGAGTTATTCCAAACTTATGTAGCATTACTTCTTGCTAAAAAATGTATATATGTTTATAATTGCAAATGGTTTTGTTGTACTAGTATTCATTTATTAGTTCTCCAACTTAACCAGCTCACTTAATTTGTTTCCACCATAAACAGCTTTTTGAGTTAAACTTTGTGATATGCCATTATTTTCAAGCTCTATGCAAGGTTCATGCTTCTATACCATAGACACACCAAAAACGTCACTTTATTCAGATAGGGTCAACTGGTCCATTGTAATGCTACAGTATTAACAGAAGCTATCAGGCAGCACTACATCAATGCTCACAAGATTTTCAATCTTGAGTAGCATCCTCATGATCTGAATGTAGGAGTACTTCATGAAAGATGTCAAAATCAAAGTCACTGAGTACTCTAAACTTTCAACATTGCAAGAAAAAACTGACATTTTGGTACTGAGCAGAATTTCAAACAAAGCCACTCCTGGACCTCTCTCACAAATGTTACAAACACAAAGTCTTTAGACAATGGTTCAAACAAGCATAAATGTAACATGACAAACCTTTTAAGTAGTTATCCAGGAGACTGCTTTGAAGTCCAAAATACTTCTATCAAATACATGAAAGCAGCCATTTCAATATTGGAAAATCATTGTTGTTGGGTAGCAAACTGGCCTCATCAGGATACAAGCATGAAGCATTTTCAGGAGCAGAATTATAAAAGCAGTGGGATAAGTCATATTGATTTTTTGTTACCATGATCATAAGAAGTGTTGTAGTAGAAGATTAAAGATATACTGATTTTAGCTGTGGAAATTGTCTCATGATATTGATTAGAGGTCCATTATACTAATGTATGATAACAGGTCCACTAAACACAAACGCATATGGATATATGTAAGGTAAGATACTTGAGCTTAAATCCTACCAGGATGACTGATTCATTTGAGTTGACAAGGTTAAGGCCTCAATCCATCCGATAGGTTTCTAGCTCAAACACATACACATACATGTAGTACAAAACATATACACACACATACATGTAGTACATGTATATGTATATCTGTATGTATAGATATATGTAAACAGAAAATGAGATGACAAACAAGTCCATCAATGAATATTTATGTATAACTTTAATCATGACAACACATTCTGATAGATAGACTTCCAAGAAAGCCACCTAAATGCATACAGTTACTGATAATCAAGTTAAAAATAAGAACATACTTACATACTTACCCAATCACCCACCACGAACAAACTTACTAGCAAAGGGTTGTGCAAATCTCTTTTCACCTTTAGAGCATAGATGTCAAGGCACGCAAGACCCAAACTCCATAGAGCTTGTAGTCCCATAGAAGCAATCAAGTAGCTGAATGAAAAATAGCATCGTCAAGATGTATATATATGAAGAAAACAACTTCGGCAGTATCTGATGTTTCAAACAAGAGGTCAAAAGAATATTCTCAAAATATTATATTTGAAATGCATTCATCACATCTTAAAATATTGTTCAACATAGTGACATATAAGAGCTATTGAACTTTATTACTTTTAATCCCATGCTGATAAATTTAGCTATGTTAATAAAGCAGAAATAAAGAAAATTCTTATCATAGTGTGAAATGTCAGTACCATTTACTTTTGAATCCACATAATGTCAATTCAAGAGTTTGAGGTTCTGAATAATCTCATCAACCAAAGAAAATGCCAACTAGTAAGAAGATCTGGATGTAAAAGAGGGCCGTCTATTTTATGCTCTAAAGTGTTCTTTTAGTCATACTATCAATGATGATGTATCTATAAACGGCTTAAGCATGATTTAATAGTGTAGTGACTCGTATTATGTCAACAGGTTCTTGAATCAAAGTAGAATATATAAATTGGAAAAAATAGGGAACCACCGACAGAGGTTCATTGGTGAATGACAAATCCTTAAACAAAACACGTGATAAAACCTAAAGACCGACATCAAGAATCAGTAACTACAAGTTACGCAATAGACCAATAAACAGGAATGAGGACTTCCACATTATGTGGTTCAAATAGTCCAAGAAATTGAAAACAGAGAATGACAAGCAGGTATCTTTAAATGATTTCTAATCTGAATATCTATGTATCCTGCATATCATTTCATGGTGTTCCAGCAGCTACATTGATTGATGGTCCTTAACATGCCTGTGGAACTCAAGATGTCTGAGAAAAAGAACATGCTGATTATGTCACCATCTTGGGCATCAAATTATTGAATGCTACAACCAAGTATACCAATAAAAGAGATGGAGCATCAACTAATTAACTACCACAGAATCATCAAATTAGACAATTTGATAGTAGGTTTCACATGAACCTTGCAGACTTTGATTTATGTGCTTGAACATGGATATCCATTTACCTCTTTGAAGTGCTCTGCTCTTGTTAGTCCAACCATGACGAATCAGAACGATAATGTTGAAGTACCAGCAATGATAAGGGTCATTGCTAATTACCAAGCAATAAATGAGAAGCAACATTCTCATAAATACTCTTGAGATTACTGATGGGAAGTACCAGCAATGATACGGGTTGATGCTAACTACCAAGCAATAAATGAGAAGCAACACTTCCATAAATTCTGTAATTATTTTTCTTGTAATAATCTCCCAATACTCACTCCCATGATCTCTGTTGTGGACCTTTCATTGGAAAGTAGCACCCAATGAAAATAATCACATTAGCAAACAAGGGTTTTCATATAAGTGTCATATAAATATAAATCAAAGTCATCTGAGTTGCTCCCAGTTATCTATTTCAATTTTTGAGTAACAACTTCCAAACATCGATCAACCTACCTAGACACAGTAAAAGCCAATCATCAACTCCTATAATATCAACAGGCAGCACATCCCAACTAATTCAGAGACCTTAGTGATGAATATTCAAATTGGATCAAACAAATTCTACCACACAGATGAGGAACACCATCTTTCTGAAAACATCAAACGTTCTGTTTTCTTTCAGAACAATTCTTACAGGCCAATCATATCTAAAATTTCCAGTCATCACCTCTCAGAAATTTTCTCAATATCTGTGCTGCGCATGTGTGCTAAGAACTTAATAAAACAGTAGCGCCACCATAAGATCATAAACACAAAATGTTATCTAAAGCAGTTAGGCATACACCAAATCAAGCAAGTTAGCAACTTGGAGCCCGACAACCACAGAATTAAAGAAAACCGACTCAGATCACTCAAATTGAGAACAAAGGGAACAACAAATGACACTTCGTTAACTCGAAACAAGAAAGAGCTCAGCAATCAGTACCAGAAAGCGGTGTAATTGGAGAAGCCGAAGGCGGAGAGCATCACCCCGATGGAAGCCCCGGCGAAAACCCACTGCCCAGTCCTCAGCAGCAGCCCGCTCCACGTCCCCGGGCTCCCAAAGACCACCTTCATCTCCGCCTCACAGAACCCTAGCCAGTCCGCTCCAGAATGGCTTCCTGGTGCTGGATCTCCCAACAGAATTCCCGCCTTTCTCGGCCAATAGCAGCGAATTCAAGACCCGAACTGGCAATTTCTAGATCGAAGGGGGTGAAATTATTGGATAAGGATCTCCCAAAACGAGGAGCGATGGAGGAGAAGGGAGAATTCAATTCCCACACCGAAAGGAGGAGGGGGCATTTAGTTGAGGAGCCTCTTTCTATTATTTTACGCTTGATTGGTTTACCGGACAACCATTAAGCAACAGAAGTGTTTTTTTGGTGTGTGCGTGCGCATCACGGCTCCCACGTCCCGCCTCTGCTTGGATAATGACGTGCGTTTGGCGAGGTTTCCTTCTTAATGTGGTGGAAAATGTACATCATCTTTATTTAAACCAAATTATATTTAATCTAATATATTTTTAATTTAAAATATTATATATATATATAACATAATTGATAAAAGTTAAATTTAAGCTCAGGACCTTATAATAAATTGTCAATATTTTATAAATTAAACTAACTGATATCTTAAAAAAAAATTGATATATTTAATTTGGATCTTTAATTCGATATCATTGATTCAAAAAAAATTACATTACCTTATGATATCAATGATTTTATATTTATTTTGATTTGCTCAATTTTGATCCTGAATTTGATACGGTGAAAAGTATCTGATCAAAATGTAACAAAGTCGCTGTGAATTAAGTTTAGCATATACATTCATGTAAAATCCAATCTCTCTTTGAACTCCAATTATATATATATATATATATATATATATATATATATATATATATATATATATATATATATATATAAAAGGTAGCAGACGTGCTATTTTTAAACGTTGCAAGAAAGATTATATAAAATATTTGGCGTTGGTAATTTTATCATTGTGTAATAATTGTTAATATATTTGATTGTATGATTATTTATCAATGGTAAACATATTTTCAGATGATATTAACTCCCGATGGATTCATGTGAAGGATTTTAATATTTGAAGATATATATATATATATATATATATATATATATATATATATATAATATAGTCTTTACAAAAATATATAACATTAGACTTTGCAAGAATAGATATAACATAAACTCCTTTTCCTTGAACGGACAACAAGAGATGAAATGACCAACTAAATTCAGCGGGAAGAACAAGAGTTTGAAGAATCGCAGCATTGGAATATTCCAACGAACATTCTTTCCATTTTAATGGATTTTTCTTTAGTTGCCTCCTTGTTCGATGGAGCCGAGGTGCACCAACTAGATTTGTAGGCTGGCTGGCACTGGGCCAATCAAATGTTTATATATATACACATACACACATTCTTCTAAAGTTTGCAGAGAGAGAGAGAGAGAGAGATAGAGAGAGAGTCCACTTGTGTTGTAGGCTAATTAAAAAGGATATTTTTTACATATCTATTCTTCTAAAGTTTACAAATCGTGTGTTAAACCCTATAAATATTAGTAGAAAATATATATTCCTTCAAATATTTAAATCTTCTAGATGTAATTATCAGCGGCTAACTTCCACTGCATGATTAAATCTTGGAAGAGAAACATTTTTTTTTTAAGAGACATTAAATATTAGAAGACAATTGAAGAGTTACAGTGACATAATTACATCATATAGAAGGGTTGGAGCAGAGCAATTGGACAGTCTGCTGGATGTTAACAAGTACCCAGCTAAGAAAGACCTACAAATCTAATGAGCTACTCATTGACTGAATCCAAGACCTGAAATCAAGACTGAAATTATTATAGCTCAATACTATTGATTTCAGAAAGCCAGAGATAAAATCCTGCTTGCTATTCATGCAAGACATGTTCTTCCCAGGTAAAGCAGCAATTAGTGACAACCGATGCATTCGTCAAGAATGCTACAACTAAATGAATGACAAGGAAGGATCAACTGATGGCTTGATATCATCTCAGCGTTTGAAAGATACGTACAAATTCGAACAATGAGGTACATTATAATGAAGATAGATTACTGTTTACATATCTAGAATTCTTTCATTAGTGGGATCTGAAAAGATTCGAGAGAAACGAAGGCATTAAAATCTTACAAGTTTCACCATACTATCATCCATCAAAGAAAGATGACTTCCACTACTTTGATTGCCAAACCCTGCAACAATTAAAATAATATTCATCGTGATATACACAAGAAAACAGCTTAAAAATCACCATCAGTACAAAACTAGCTCAGAAATAGCTGCAGCCACATGGCCACCATTATATTAACTCTGTGTTCTTTCTCATTCCAGGTAAAATTATACATAATGAAAGAAGCATGAAGCATATCAGAAGGATACATGTAGATAAAAAGGGATACAAGGCCTCAAAAGTTGTGTTATAATGTTAATTCACCAAACATATGCCTGGGATGAATTAAAATTATGACTTAATCTCTAAATTATGGTCTTCTCACTTCATAACCAATACAAGGCAAACTCAATTAAGATATGGCATGGTTGATCTTCATGTAGATCCAGCGAACAGACATCAATCCTATCCCAAATCCAAAATGCAATTTTCCTGTTGTGTGTATTTTGTTAAGATCATTTTGGAAAGAAAATACACCAATCATGGGACTGTTTCTTACCAAAAATTTCAGATTTTTCTGTTTTTCTCTGACCAAATCAAAGCTTTAGACCAACCAAATTTCTTTATTCTCCTAGTTGGCTTTCTAGAGAAAAAGTATTTCCAAAATAATTGTAGAATACCAGCTTTAAAAAAGCTTCAAAGAGATTGCAATGGACATTGACAAATGATTCAGTTCTGATTACCAAATTGCAAAGTGCAAAAAAAATCTTCATGAACTTTTGAATTTCTATAATCAATGAAGTTGGCTTTCTTGAGAAAAAGTATTTCCAAAATAATTATAGAATACCAGCTTTAAAAAAGCTTCAAAGAAATTGCGATGGACATTGACAAATGATTCAGTCCTGATTACCAAATTGTAAACTGAAAAAAAAATCTTCATGAACTTTTGAATTTTTGTAATCAACAACTTTAGATTCATATTTAACTAAATACATGAAGTCCTATTACACATTTTCTAAGATATGAAGATAGAATACTTAGCATCATCGTTGGATGTCCCAATGTAGATCCATATTTAAGACATGAAGCCCTTTTACACATTTCCTAAGCATATCAGTAGAAGATCCAGCATCATTGTGTGTGTGTACATACACACACACACACACTTGTGCCAGCCAGAACTTTCTTATAGTATTACGCAGAAATGTTAGCAAATTGGAATACAGCATGGCTAGCAACCAGTTCTAAAATATTTCATGAAATGTAAATTCCAATAGGAAAAAATGCATTGACTTGGAAATTAACTTCAATTGATATTGCATATGTAAAATTTTCATTCTATTTTGAAAAAACATTAACTGTTGACAGAATACAAGACACTAAACTTGTAAACCACTCACATGAACTAATCTCCACAAGACTGGTTACAGCTCACTATAATTGCGCCATACTGCACGGAACTCCTCGCGGAATGTGTTAAGACGTGCTTTTAAATTAGGTGTTCGGAAGCTTGCATGAAGCAGTATTGCTGAAGGTACAACACCATAAGATTTTATCAAAATTCAGAACGTTCAAGATTGTAACATAAGCAAAACTGAAATTGATTTGTTTTTTCTTATACCAAGTAGTCCAATGACAAGTGCCCAAAGAATTGTGAGGAGGTTGCAGGAGGTCAACCAGAGGATGCAACTAGCTGTAACAAGAGCTTGTTTCTTTAGTTGAGAATGAAACAATCAACAGTATTCAAATAACATATGAAGTCAATGAAAAAAGATCTAGAATAACACCTGTTGAGAATATCAAGACAAACACCCAGCGACGACATCCACATATATGAATTGCCCTTTTTGCAGATGACCGTGCACGAAGAACAGGCCTAGATGTACAGATTCAAATGGCATACATAGACTTGGTTAATTGATAAACAGAAAGTAAGAATCACTCCAAAACTTCAGAAAAGACTCACGTCATAGGTGGCCTCAACTTTGCAGCCAGATGTGGAGAGAACTGCCTCACAGTCCTTGTCACTTTCTCGTTGAAACAAACTGCAAAGCTGTAAATTCAGATCATAAGCAGATATTTAGTATCACAAAGGTCAGTCAGCTTCATCCTGAATGTAGTTAACAGAGAAGGGGCATTGCAATTACTGTGAAATTAATTGGTGCAGCTCATATTAAATATATCAAGTAATAACATAAGCTCAACAAAATTGTGATTGATGGATTACTCTTAACCAATGAATGAAGGAATAACCCATTGGATACAATTAAGTTAGCTATACAAATTTAGTAGTGCTACATGCATTATACGCAGAAGATCATTCCCCACCTAAATTAGTTCACAAAATTGTAAGACTAGGTTAAATTCAGAGTTCTTACCCTGGAATTAAATTGCACCAATTCCAGTTTAAAACCCTCTTGGTAGGACAGTTTTAGCAAAATGTGGAAGAATTACTTCAACTAAAAAAAAGTGACTTGAACAACGATAACTCATTTGTAGTGTCAATTGGATTATAATAATTGATCTCGGGTCAAATCCAATAATAGATTCGGAAAAAATGTAACATATGTGAAAAATTTGTGTGACCTTGGTTTCTTTATCTGGATTTGGAAAATGTACAAGTTCAAGGGTTATTTTATAAATCCAATATGTTTTAAAATAAAAAAACGGATTATCTGATGTAATGTCTTCTTGGGGTTAAGGTTACGGTCTTGCCCTGCCAACGGGATTAAACATTAGCCATGTTGACATGCTAGCTACAACCCTAAGGTACTAGTTCCAACATAATGCAGAGGTGAGCAAGTGGCCTATCTGTTATCTGAGGCAGATCAGCGGAGTGAAGTGTAACATTATCTATGAGTTGGTCTAACGTATACCGCTGTGTTTAATTTTTGTCATAGTCAATACCTAAGACCTATTTTTAATAATTTGTATCTATGAGTAGTATACTTTTGGTACTATGCTCTCTGGTATCTTTTGATATTTGTAATCCTAAAAGCAACAGTATGTGATATTTTGATGATCATGTATGTTCAATATTACATAGAGTAATATAAGGTTTTGTTCATCAGTTAGATCACTTTATTCTGAAAAATCTGTTATTGTGATATATAAAAATATTTTAAATTATTTTTTTTTGGTCCACTTTCTTCGATACAAATAACATTTTGCAGTATGTGTTAAACTGTAACCTGAATATTCTAGTATTATGTGTATTCAATAAGATTCATGCCTAACCCATGCTATTGACTAGTTTTACTGGGTATATACTCATTCTGTCGTTTTTCAAAATTTCCAGATTCAGAGCTTGGTGTGACTTGCAAGATTCAAGGGTGGTATTGTTCTTGATACTTGATTCAGTCAAATAGTTTAGTTTACCTCATTAGTATGCTCGGTGTACTAGGCTGCTTTCCATGCTCTGCATATCTATAGGATGTGTTCTTGATGCCATACAACATTTCTTCATGCACTTGATTTCAAGAGGGACGTTAAAAATTAAATTCTTATTAAGATCTTAATAAGAGAAATAGATAGGGAATGCCTTGGTAATTTGACTCTAATCCCAAAAGATTCGACACGACATATCTTGATAACTCAAATTTTCTATTTATTTTGCATAAAAGACAATAAGAAAACACATGATACTTCAACACTCAATTCATTCAAAGTCATTCCCCAGAAATAAATAGGAAATTCATCAATAATTTGTCGCTAACCCCTTTGTCCACTTTATTTCCTACCTACTTGTACATGAACATGGAAAATAACATCTAACGTGTTCCGCAAATTCATTAAATTTTCTTTTTTTATTTGAGTGTTGTCAATCGAATCAGGAAATTCAAGTGATATACCATTAACACTGTAAACTTGTCCCATGAACCAACAATGATAACATAAAAATGGCTAATTAGTTACTCTTCAGTAGGCCGTATTATAAACAGTCAAACTGTTCCCTAACTTTCTTGTTTCTGCAGCAATCAACCAAAAAACAAAAATAATTCAAACACTAGGAAGGAATACAAGTTTTCTAATATTCATAGCATCAACAGCATCAGATACATGAATCAGAAATAACAAAATTTCACTCGGCAAATAGCACCTTAGCACCTTAATAATATTTACTGATCAGGATTTTTTCTAGAAACAGGAATCTGCTTACCTATCATTTAGGAAAGCAATGCTTAGGCCTGTCAGAAAAGCAGCAATAATTGCAAGAGGTTTCCTAAGAAATCCCAACCCTGCGGTCAAGCCAAAAAAATGAGAACAATATAATTATTAGAAAAACAAAGTATAAAAAAGACTTAAATATAGCAAATATAATATATCAATATATCAAAATTGACTGCATCAGAAGCTTTCTTACCTAGGACGAAGATGATCAAAAGGAAGTAATTTGTGCGGTAGCTGCAAAAGAACAAATTAAACAGAAACAAGTACCATCATCCTCTATAATAACACGAAAATTCATATTCAAAAGATGAGACGATTTGTTACATAATGCAAGGGCTTCCAGAAGGACAGAATGAAGGATGGAGAAGAAAGCACGTACTACATCTTTTCTAATTCAAGTATATCCAAATTGCAATCGGGTACAAGACATAAGCATCTATGGAAACTAAAGAAACTCTATCACAAGGGATCCAATTCATCGTATGAACTCAACAAGAAAGGGGAGATCGACCGTGAAACGGCTGAGATCTTACTAGTACAGGTTGCACTTGAGGCGGCTGTTCCATTTCGAGTAGGATCGGGGGAGGGTGAAGCGGGAGAAGAACTCGGAGACAGGGCGGGGCGGCGAGGACCAGTCTACCTCTCGGAGGGCGTCGATCAGATCCTCCGTCGTGACGTTGCCCCAATCCATCGTTATACGACTTACTGGACGACGCCTGTGGTTCGATCGGAACCCTAGAAAACCGATCCAGGGAAGGCAAAAAGCAGAAGGAGAAGGATCGATCTCGGGGACGATGAGGTTTTGGGTAACGATTTCTTCACCGAGAGAGAGAGAGAGAGAGAGAGAGGAGAGGAGAGGAAATTGATTGTTCGGAGAATTTGGTTTATGGAAAGGAGTCGGCTCGGCGTGTCGGCTTTTGCGTTTGCGGTAGTCAGGTGGCTTTGGGCCTTCGTCCACCGGTCACATTATTTATGACAATTTACAAAGTGTACCCTCGTTATAATATATATATATATATATATGTAACCTTATAAATATTAAGTGGGTGAATTTTTTTAAAAATTCTTATATTGGATAAATTCATAATATACATCATTTTTTGTTGTGTGAAAAAGATAATTGTACCCTTGGTCCTCACTCGAACTATTATCACCTTTGTGCTACCTCTTCTTTTCTTGTAAAAAAGATAATTACGCACTTTCGTCCTACATCACTGTGTTACCTCTTTTTTCCTTTATCTCATATGAACTATTATCACATTTGTGGATCACATCGACTCATATTGAACTCGATTCAACCTGTCTCACCCTCGCATGAGGAAGGAGAAGATGTGGAGGTGACAACCACCTTTGTCGTCCTTGCCCGCAGCCCTCGCACGAGGGTTATCATTGCCTCCGTAGATCCATATTCGTTCCCCCTCCTTTCTCACACCAAAGCCACGAGTGAACACTACAAAAGCAAAGACAATAGCCCTCGCACCCCTTTGTCGCTATGCAAGGGTTATAAATAATAATGATGATAAGGATGACAAGGATGAGACGATAGGTTCGAAGGTGACAAGAGATAAAATTATTATTTATAAAAAAAATATTTTATGAAAATTTTAGAAAGTTGAGATGCTTTACAAGAATTTATTAAAGATAAAAGTTTTTTCAAGAATTTGCTCATCCTCTCTCATTATATATATATATATATATATATTAGAGGAGTGTTTAAAATCTTAATATAATTATTGAAGATATTAGCTTGTTAGGGAGGTGTAACATGTAGATGTATAAGCTTGTTAATGAGGTATAACATGTAGATGATTTAGTGTCATATTATATTCTATTGAGTTCTATGTTAGTCCAATAAGTCGATCAAGCATTACACTCATATCAGTGTGACTTGATACAACCTTAAGCATTCGATTGCCCCAACACATCGATCGAGATTTTCACACCTTTTACGTGAACCATCTGAGTAGTAACTATAATGTTTACTGATTTAATGAGTCTCCCGAAAACTAATAAATGATTAGTAATTTCTAATGAACTCATATATCGACAACCACTTACTCTCAAAGGTGTTGGCTAGGCATCAATTATAAAAAGCCCTACTTATGATTCTCAAGTCGTTTCATATATATGGAATGCTCCCATTTACACCCTAACTTAAGCATAAAAATAAATCGTAAATAATTTTTCCAGTATATCTTGTTGAATAACCTCGATTCTAGGGCTTGTGACATACATGCATGCATTTATACATACATACCTATTAATTATAATCAATAATAGTTAATTTAAGTGAAACTATAAATATTTTAAAAATACTATAATATGCGCTTAATAATTTTCACTATCATGACTAATTGAAGGAAATTTGATGTCAATCTGATTTTTAATATTTCTATTTCAGCAATCAACTAAAGAAGATAATTTTGCAATAGCATATATGCCAAGTATCCAAGTTTAAAAATGATGAATATAATAAACTAAATTATAGAGAGGACAAAATGAGAAAATTTCTTACTTGAGAGAGATACATTAAAAAAGTCACTAAGGAAAAGAATAAAATCTCTTATCTTCGATAGTCCAAAAAATTATAGTAATCATCTTTAATTTTTTAAATACTTAAATTCTCGAAAAAAAACCTTTAATTAAAAAAAATTATCACAAGATGCTCGTATTTTTAAAATTTATCGTAGAACATTCATTCTTTCATACAAAAAATGATTTTGCCCCTAACTTTATCACACTAGCTGTTAGTCTTGCCCTTGGCCCCACCTATGCCTCCACCCTTACCACTTTCGTGTGTTTTATCCCAACCCTTCGCTCATAACCCTCATCCCCTCTAACCGCGTTAGCTTCTGCTTTCACCCCACTATCCCCACTTTACGTCAACCACCACCTCCATACCATACCATCACCCTCGCCTCTCCTCCCCTCTTTGGTAACATACCCCAATCTCATCGATGGTGTCATTAATGAAGAGGGTACTAAGGCTTCCTTTTTTTGTTATTATGTTCACGAACTGCATTCGCACATAGTTGCCTATGCCTTTACATATATGTCATTGGTTGTCACCATCTGTGGGTCCCTGGTCACCTCCTCACTCGACCCCCTCACCCTCCGTGCATAGTTGTCTCCACCTTGTATCGTCATCCTAGCCTCTCCTCCCCTCTTTCTCTATCATCATCGTCGTCCTCACCCATAATCCCTTTTGCCAAAGACAATAACAAGGATGATGGAGACGACGAGTAGAGGATGAGAAGCTGAAGGTTGTTAGAGGTAGAGTCGAAGGTGACCAAGAGTGGATGAGGTTGGGTGCAAGTGATTAGGGATGAAGGCACAAAGATAAAATCATCTTTTATGAAAGAAAAGACGTTAGAATTTTTTAAAATTAAGAATTTTTTTAGAATTTACTCATAATATAATATGAAATATGAAATTTTTTTTGGGAGTTTGGGTTTGCAGATGAGTGGGAAGGAGATGCTGATTTGGTGCACGGATGAGTGCGAGTAAGAAGAAGACGAAAGAAGTACTTTAGTCCCACATGGCTTTTGTACAACTGTAAATGGAGCCAATACAGTATATGAAGAGGCAGGCCTCGCCTTGGAGAAGTCACGCAGCTGCGTGATGAGCACAAAGCGAACTATTCTTTCGCCTTTTACTAAAGAATACCGTGTGCTCGTCACATATAGCAGCATACGCCAATTTTTGGATGGGTCTTCTCCCGTTGAAGGGGACCCTAACAACTCAACAGCCAATATTTGTTTCTCCCTTAGTGGGTGAGTACACTCACCCATTACGTGAGGGTTACAGTAAATTTTAAATTTATGTCTATCAAAGTTTTATTTTTTAAAATTTTAAAACAATCTATAAAATAATAGGAAAATTCTTTTACGTGGAAAATTTTCTCAAGTTTTAATAACCCCAAATTTAGATAAAATTATGAGTGATTTATGTTTTATGTATAAAACTGATAAAATATATTAGAGGAGTGTTTAAAATCTTAATATAATTATTGAAGATATTAGCTTGTTAGGGAGGTGTAACATGTAGATGATTTAGTGCCACATTATATTCGATTGAGTTTCATGTTAGTCCAATAAGTCAATCAAGCATTACACTCATTTCAGTGTGACTTGATACAACCTTAAGCACCCGATCACCCCAACACATAGATCGAGCTTCTCACACCTTTTATGTGAACCATCTGAGTTGTAACTATAATGTTTACTGATTTAATAAGTCTCCCGAAAACTAATAAATGATTAGTAATTTCTAATGAACTCATATATCGACAACCACTTACTCTCAAAGGTGTTGGCTAGGCATCAATTATAAAAAGCCCTACTTATGATTCTCAAGTCGTTTCATATATATGGAATGCTCCCATTTACACCCTAACTTAAGCATAAAAATAAATCGTAAATAATTTTTCCAGTATATCTTGTTGAATAACCTCGATTCTAGGGCTTGTGACATACATGCATGCATTTATACATACATACCTATTAATTATAATCAATAATAGTTAATTTAAGTGAAACTATAAATAGTATATCGACACTACTTACTCTCAAAGGTATTGGCTAAGCGCCTTATCAAAGACTCAATTATAAAAAGCCCTACTTATGATTCTCAAGCCGTTTCATATATATGGAATGCTCCCATTTACACCCTAATTTAAGCATAAAAATAAATCATAAACAATTTTTTTAGTATATCTTGTTGAATAACCTTGATTCTAGGGCTTGTGACATACCTATTAATTATAATTAATAATAGTTAATTTAAGTGAAACTATAAATATTTTAAAAATACTATAACATGCGCTTAATAATTTTCACAATCATGACTAATTGAAGGAAATTTGATGTCAATCTGATTTTTAATATTTCTATTTCAGCAATCAACTAAAGAAGATAATTTTGCAATAGCATATATGCCAAGTATCCAAGTTTAAAAATGATGAATATAATAAACTAAATTATAGAGAGGACAAAATGAGAAAATTTGAGAAAGATACATTAAAAAAGTCACTAAGGAAAAGAATAAAATCTCTTATGTTCGATAGTCCAAAAAATTATAGTAATCATCTTTAATTTTTTAAATACTTAAATTCTCGAAAAAAAACCTTTAATTAAAAAAAATTATCACAAGATGCTCGTATTTTTAAAATTTATCGTAGAACATTCATTCTTTCATACAAAAAATGATTTTGCCCCTAACTTTATCACACTAGCTGTTAGTCTTGCCCTTGGCCCCACCTATGCCTCCACCCTTACCACTTTCGTGTGTTTTATCCCAACCCTTCGCTCATAACCCTCATCCCCTCTAACCGCGTTAGCTTCTGCTTTCACCCCACTATCCCCACTTTACGTCAACCACCACCTCCATACCATACCATCACCCTCGCCTCTCCTCCCCTCTTTGGTAACATACCCCAATCTCATCGATGGTGTCATTAATGAAGAGGGTACTAAGGCTTCCTTTTTTTGTTATTATGTTCACGAACTGCATTCGCACATAGTTGCCTATGCCTTTACATATATGTCATTGGTTGTCACCATCTGTGGGTCCCTGGTCACCTCCTCACTCGACCCCCTCACCCTCCGTGCATAGTTGTCTCCACCTTGTATCGTCATCCTAGCCTCTCCTCCCCTCTTTCTCTATCATCATCGTCGTCCTCACCCATAATCCCTTTTGCCAAAGACAATAACAAGGATGATGGAGACGACGAGTAGAGGATGAGAAGCTGAAGGTTGTTAGAGGTAGAGTCGAAGGTGACCAAGAGTGGATGAGGTTGGGTGCAAGTGATTAGGGATGAAGGCACAAAGATAAAATCATCTTTTATGAAAGAAAAGACGTTAGAATTTTTTAAAATTAAGAATTTTTTTAGAATTTACTCATAATATAATATGAAATATGAAATTTTTTTTGGGAGTTCGTGAATGGAGCCAATACAATATATGAAGAGGCAGGCCTCGCCTTGTAGAAGTCAAGCAGCTGCGTGGTGAGCACAGAGCGAACTATTCTTTCGCCTTTTACTAAAGAATACCGTGTGCTCGTCACATATAGCAGCATATGCCAATTTTTGGAGGGGTCTTCTCCCGTTGAAGGGGACCCTAACAACTCAACAGCCAATATTTGTTTCTCCCTTGGTGGGAGAGTACACTCACCCATTAAGTGAGGGTAACAGTAAATTTTAAATTTGTGTCTATCAAAGTTTTATTTTTTAAAATTTTAAAACAATCTATAAAATAATATGAAAATTCTTTTACGTGGAAAATTTGATCATGGGTAATTTAGATAAAATTAGATTGTTTTATGAGTGAAAAATAGGACATAAATTGATAAAATTACCCCAAATAGGACAACCTGCCATATCTGCTCATGGGTAATTTAGATAAAATTATGAGTGATTTATGTTTTATGTATAAAACTGATAAAATGATTGAATCAATTAAACTAGGGGGAGGAGAAGGAAGTAGAAGAGGATCCAATAACTGATATATATAAAACACTATTATATATGATTTAAAATAATTGATATTTAATTAAGCATTTAATACCTACAGAAATATTGTATGTACAGAAACTTAGGATCCAATAAGCCACTATCACTAGCTCAATAGCTACCAGCATCGGCACCCATCGAGGTTTTTCTACCCAACGTGGTGTCGACTTGTTGAATTACCCGTCGAGGGAGTACTTTGTTTCATAATCGTGGAATTCAATAGACCATACCACTACTTTATCATTCTTGAATTCAAGATCTAATCGACGGATTCGATCGAGGATTCCCTATTCATCTAACTACAATAGATGGATCGACATTTGGTGGAGATGCGATAAGATTTCCAACAATCCAAATCTTAGGATCCAATAAGCCACTATCACTAGATCAATAGCCACCGGCGTTGACACCCATCGAGGTTTCCCTACCCAACAGTGTCGACATCCCAAGAGCACCTGACTTGTTGAATCACTTGTCGAGGGAGTATTTCGCTTCATAATCGTGGAATTCAATAGACCATACCACTACTTTATCATTCTTGAATTCAAGATCTAATCGACGGATTCGATCGAGGATTCCCTATTCATCTAACTACAATAGATGGATCGACATTTGGTGGAGATGCGATAAGATTTCCAACAATCCAAAAGAAATGACACAATAGCTATAAAAAAAATAATGAATTGAATAACAAAAAAAAAAGTTAAGACTAATGTACTTTGAATTTTTTTATTTGACTACTTATTGACTCTAAAATAAAAAATATATAAAAAATAATACATATTAGAACATGATATTATAGTTTTGGAGAAGTCTAAGTAGATTTAAGGATAATTAAAGATATTCCAACTTGAGTTACACTCAAAGATTTAAGGATAATTACATAGGAATTTCCTATTTCACCAATTAATGATCCAAAAAATAAGGAATAATAATAAAATAATTGTTAGAAATATGTTATTATAATTTTGAAACACTTTAAACAGGTTTGGGGATAATTAGAGATATCTACATTTGAGTCTAGATCACACATTCAATGTATGAATCCTCTATTTTGCCAATTATTGACCCAATAATCAGAAAAAAATAATACAATAGTGATTAGAAACATGTTATTAGAGTTTGAATAAGCTTAATTAGGTTTGGGGATCATAGATTCAATGTAGGAATTTCCTATTTCACCATACCTTTGTTATTGCATTGGTAGAATAGGGGCAACAGGGTGATTTGAAAAAAAAATAGAAAGGCAATCTAGGGCACAAAATTAAAAAAAAAAATACTAGAGTTATACTAAATCTGTTTAGTTCAATGAATTTAATTCAATTCAGTGATACTAAATATTTTAGGATTACGTTATAATAGTTTTTGAGAAGTTTGGATAGTTTTGGAGATAATTTTTCTATTTACGCTTGTGTTACACTAGGGTTACGCTTGGGTCACACTCAAGTTATATTCAATTATAAATTTGATTTTGCATATGAGGGTGCTAAACTCTCTAATATATTTTGTGATATATTAATGTTTGAATTTATCTTTTTTTTTATCTCATAAACTTTGGATATAATATCTTATATTTATAACATAAAATTTTGCTAGTGTATAAAGAATGATGTCATTACATAGATCATTTTGACTTGACGAATGGAAGACAGAAGTCATTAGTACATATAATATATATCATCAGTACATATAATATTATTAAGTCAACTAATTAAAAAAATAGGTTTAAATTTGAGTAAGTGTAAGAAGCTTCAAAAACCCATTCCTCCTTCACTCCCTCCTACATCACCTCTTCCTTCATGGTCCTATCATTCTTTAGCTATCACTAAACTCCATCCATAGTCAATCTAGTGTGAATCTAGATTGTTATATCAATCATTTTAGATGTTTTTATTATGAATCTAGTGTTAGGAGTCAAGATTTTCATTTCCTATTAGGTTTGTCATCATCGTGTTCTAAGGATATATATATATAGGTCATTGATAACAAGTTCATCTTCATCTAGATACAAAGTTAATGCATTAAGGTTGAAGTCATCTTTTTCTTTAACCTTATTCTGTAAGAGGTTTCCATACATATTTGGATTGAAATTGATCAACTCACCGATAATATCATGTGTATCAAATGTATTATGAGCTGCACTTTTTTTTTATTTCTTCTGCTATTCTCCACTCAACCCATTCTTCTTCGAATATCTCGTAACTCTCTTTATTATCATCAATTACAAATTTCTCATTTACTAAAACAAAGTTCGATGGTTGAAGTTGTGCATAGGTAAATCATTCAACTTGGTCTCGTATCAGATTAGTACTTCCCAAAATTACTTCTAGTTCTAGTATTGACAAATGTAATGTTTGATTGAAATTATCCATCTCATCTAAAAAATTAGATATTTTATTCAAAAAAATATAATATTATAATAAGTAGCATATACTTAAATGATATTCAAAATTAACAATACCAAACTACAAAGATGTAATCACTTAATACTATATATTTTTTGTTCTTACAATGAATGATTCACGATGCTCTAAACAATAAACCAATGCAATCATGCTTTAATAACACTACCATTGAGAATGACGATCGTGACCCCTTCCTCTCCTCTTCAATAATGGTTTATTGGCAGGGCTTGACAAAGATAACGATGGTGAGGACTTCTTAGCAGCACCTGACGATGATGATGCCACTAGGACTCGACAGTGACGATGCCACCATCGACGCCTGATGCTTATTAGAAGGAACCCAACTCAATAACTAAGGCTTGCAAAGGATGAAAATAATAACGAATATGATAACTACGATGATGTTGCCACCCACCACTAGTAACAAGGTTCACCATTGTTGAACCTTTGTTATTACATTGGTAGAATAGGGGCAACAGGGTGATTTGAAAAAAAATAGAAAGGCAATCTAGGGCACAAAAATAAAAAAAATTAATACTAGAGTTATAACTCTAGTATTAAATAAATTATAATTTAATACTAGATTTAGTATACTAAATCTGTTTTGTTCAATGAATTTAATTCAATTCAGTCCATCACACCGGAAAAAGCTAGAAAACCAAATCAACCTAAGGTCAAAGGACGCCTGTGGTAAAAATAAAAAATGAGGGCATTTTTTAAATTGCCCAATTATTATTATAAGTTTATTAAAAATTAAAATTTTGATATAATAATAATAATAATAATAATTATTATTATTATTAATATTTCTTCTAAATAAAATTATAATTATTTGACCATGAAGGATCAGTATTAGTAAATAATAAGATCGTTCATGATCAAAGTCGGAGTAACTAAGACAACATCGAACATGGATGAGAAACATGTTATTAGAGTTTGAATAAGCTTAATTAGGTTTGGGGATCATAGATTCAATGTAGGAATTTCCTATTTCACCATACCTTTGTTATTGCATTGGTAGAATAGGGGCAACAGGGTGATTTGAAAAAAAAATAGAAAGGCAATCTAGGGCACAAAATTAAAAAAAAAAATACTAGAGTTATACTAAATCTGTTTAGTTCAATGAATTTAATTCAATTCAGTCCATCACACCGGAAAAAGCTAGAAAACCAAATCAACCTAAGGTCAAAGGACGCCTGTGGTAAAAATAAAAAATGAGGGCATTTTTTAAATTGCCCAATTATTATTATAAGTTTATTAAAAATTAAAATTTTGATATAATAATAATAATAATAATAATAATAATAATAATAATTGTTATTATTATTATTTCTTCTAAATAAAATTATAATGATTTGGCCATCAAGGATCAGTATTAGTAAATAATAAGATCGTTCATGATCAAAGTCGGAATAACTAAGACAACATGGAGCATGGATGAGAGAGCCTCATCCATAATTTCCTCATGTTATATAATTAGAAAAAAATTATAATTTCCTCATGTTATCTAAATTTTCCTACAATTTCCTTCCATTCCTATTTTGACCTTCGGTGCCTATTTCAAATCTCGCCTATGTTCTTCTGATTACAGACAAATAAAGTTGCATCGCTTGGCTTATAATCTAGCCTATCTAATACAGTGTCTGATGGTCAAGAGTCTGAGCCAATCTAATCAAATACACTGTCTGATGGTCAAGAGTCAAAACTGAAGACCTGGTCCTATCATTCTTTAGCTATCACTAAACTCCATCCATAGTCAATCTAGTGTGAATCTAGATTGTTATATCAATCATTTTAGATGTTTTTATTATGAATCTAGTGTTAGGAGTCAAGATTTTCATTTCCTATTAGGTTTGTCATCATCGTGTTCTAAGGATATATATATATAGGTCATTGATAACAAGTTCATCTTCATCTAGATACAAAGTTAATGCATTAAGGTTGAAGTCATCTTTTTCTTTAACCTTATTCTGTAAGAGGTTTCCATACATATTTGGATTGAAATTGATCAACTCACCGATAATATCATGTGTATCAAATGTATTATGAGCTGCACTTTTTTTTTTATTTCTTGGGCTATTCTCCACTCAACCCACTCTTCTTCCAATATGTCATAACTCTCTTTATTATCATTAATTACAAATTTCTCATTTACTAAAACAAAGTTTGATGATTGAAGTTGTGCAGAGGTAGATCATTCAACTTGGTCTAGTATCAGATTAGTACTTCCCAAAATTACTTCTAGTTCTAGTATTGACAAATGTAATGTTTGATTGAAATTATCCATCTCATCTAAAAAATTAGATATTTTATTCAAAAAAATATAATATTATAATAAGTAGCATATACTTAAATGATATTCAAAATTAACAATACCAAACTACAAAGATGTAATCACTTAATACTATATATTTTTTGTTCTTACAATGAATGATTCACGATGCTCTAAACAATAAACCAATGCAATCATGCTTTAATAACACTACCATTGAGAATGACGATCGTGACCCCTTCCTCTCCTCTTCAATAATGGTTTATTGGCAGGGCTTGACAAAGATAACGATGGTGAGGACTTCTTAGCAGCACCTGACGATGATGATGCCACTAGGACTCGACAGTGACGATGCCACCATCGACGCCTGATGCTTATTAGAAGGAACCCAACTCAATAACTAAGGCTTGCAAAGGATGAAAATAATAACGAATATGATAACTACGATGATGTTGCCACCCACCACTAGTAACAAGGTTCACCATTGTTGAACCTTTGTTATTACATTGGTAGAATAGGGGCAACAGGGTGATTTGAAAAAAAATAGAAAGGCAATCTAGGGCACAAAAATAAAAAAAATTAATACTAGAGTTATAACTCTAGTATTAAATAAATTATAATTTAATACTAGATTTAGTATACTAAATCTGTTTTGTTCAATGAATTTAATTCAATTCAGTCCATCACACCGGAAAAAGCTAGAAAACCAAATCAACCTAAGGTCAAAGGACGCCTTTACTAAAATTAAAAAAATGAGGGTATTTTTTAAATTGCCCAATTATTATTATAAGTTTATTAAAAATTAAAATTTTGATATAATAATAATAATAATAATAATTATTATTATTATTAATATTTCTTCTAAATAAAATTATAATTATTTGACCATGAAGGATCAGTATTAGTAAATAATAAGATCGTTCATGATCAAAGTCGGAGTAACTAAGACAACATCGAACATGGATGAGAAACATGTTATTAGAGTTTGAATAAGCTTAATTAGGTTTGGGGATCATAGATTCAATGTAGGAATTTCCTATTTCACCATACCTTTGTTATTGCATTGGTAGAATAGGGGCAACAGGGTGATTTGAAAAAAAAATAGAAAGGCAATCTAGGGCACAAAATTAAAAAAAAAAATACTAGAGTTATACTAAATCTGTTTAGTTCAATGAAATAATAATAATAATAATAATAATAATAATAATAATTGTTATTATTATTATTTCTTCTAAATAAAATTATAATTATTTGACCATCAAGGATCAGTATTAGTAAATAATAAGATTGTTCATGATCAAAGTCGGAGTAACTAAGTCAACATCGAGCATGGATGAGAGAGAGCCTCATCCATAATTTCCTCATGTTATATAATTAGAAAATATTATAATTTCCTCATGTTATCTAAATTTTCCTACAATTTCCTTCCATTCCTATTTTGACCTTCGGTGCCTATTTCAAATCTCGCCTATGTTCTTCTGATTACAGACAAATAAAGTTGCATCGCTTGGCTTATAATCTAGCCTATCTAATACAGTGTCTGATGGTCAAGAGTCAAAACTGAAGACCATTCGTATGGCAATGCCAATATAAATTTTAGATAATAATTATAGGAAGGTCATTCCTATCACCTCCTATATAACTATGGCTTCCTAAACCTGAAAAGAAGAAACTAACTTAACTACTCCTAGAATTTTACTTGCTTCTAATTATACCCATCATCAAGTACGAATGAGGAACCAATTCAACATGAACTGGCAACCGGAAGTTGCAGTTGGCTAACTAACACCCCATGGCAGCATCAGGCCTCCTCCTCCTCCTCCTCCGGTCATTGATAACAAGTTCATCTTCATCTAGATACAAAGTTAATGCATTAAGGTTGAAGTCATCTTTTTCTTTAACCTTATTCTGTAAGAGGTTTCCATACATATTTGGATTGAAATTGATCAACTCACCGATAATATCATGTGTATCAAATGTATTATGAGCTGCACTTTTTTTTTTCATCAGCCGTCGCGTCCTGATACTGCTGATACTCCGCCACCAGGTCGTTCATATTGCTCTCCGCCTCCGTGAACTCCATCTCGTCCATCCCTTCCCCCGTGTACCAGTGCAAGAAGGCCTTCCGCCTGAACATGGCCGTGAACTGCTCTATTTCTTGGGCTATTCTCCACTCAACCCACTCTTCTTCCAATATGTCATAACTCTCTTTATTATCATTAATTACAAATTTCTCATTTACTAAAACAAAGTGCTCACCCGCCGGAACATCTCCTGGATCGACGTAGAGTTCCCGATGAACGTCGACGCCATTTTGAGGCCCGTCGGCGGGATGTCGCACACCGACGACTTCACGTTGTTGGGGATCCACTCCACGAAGTAGGATGATGATTGAAGTTGTGCAGAGGTAGATCATTCAACTTGGTCTAGTATCAGATTAGTACTTCCCAAAATTACTTCTAGTTCTAGTATTGACAAATGTAATGTTTGATTGAAATTATCCATCTCATCTAACGAGTTCTTGTTCTGCACGTTGATCATCTGCTCGTCCACCTCCTTGGTGCTCATCTTGCCGCGGAACATGGCCGAGGCCGTGAGGTACCGCCCGTGGCGAGGGTCGGCGGCGCACATCATGTTCTTGGAGTCAAAAAGTTAGATATTTTATTCAAAAAAATATAATATTGTAATAAGTAGCATATACTTAAATGATATTCAAAATTAACAATACCAAACTACAAAGATGTAATCACTTAATACTATATATTTTTTGTTCTTACAATGAATGATTCACGATGCTCTAAACAATAAACCAATGCAATCATGCTTTAATAACACTACCATTGAGAATGACGATCGTGACCCCTTCCTCTCCTCTTCAATAATGGTTTATTGGCAGGGCTTGACAAAGATAACGATGGTGAGGACTTCTTAGCAGCACCTGACGATGATGATGCCACTAGGACTCGACAGTGACGATGCCACCATCGACGCCTGATGCTTATTAGAAGGAACCCAACTCAATAACTAAGGCTTGCAAAGGATGAAAATAATAACGAATATGATAACTACGATGATGTTGCCACCCACCACTAGTAACAAGGTTCACCATTGTTGAACCTTTGTTATTACATTGGTAGAATAGGGGCAACAGGGTGATTTGAAAAAAAATAGAAAGGCAATCTAGGGCACAAAAATAAAAAAAATTAATACTAGAGTTATAACTCTAGTATTAAATAAATTATAATTTAATACTAGATTTAGTATACTAAATCTGTTTTGTTCAATGAATTTAATTCAATTCAGTCCATCACACCGGAAAAAGCTAGAAAACCAAATCAACCTAAGGTCAAAGGACGCCTTTACTAAAATTAAAAAAATGAGGGTATTTTTTAAATTGCCCAATTATTATTATAAGTTTATTAAAAATTAAAATTTTGATATAATAATAATAATAATAATAATTATTATTATTATTAATATTTCTTCTAAATAAAATTATAATTATTTGACCATGAAGGATCAGTATTAGTAAATAATAAGATCGTTCATGATCAAAGTCGGAGTAACTAAGACAACATCGAACATGGATGAGAAACATGTTATTAGAGTTTGAATAAGCTTAATTAGGTTTGGGGATCATAGATTCAATGTAGGAATTTCCTATTTCACCATACCTTTGTTATTGCATTGGTAGAATAGGGGCAACAGGGTGATTTGAAAAAAAAATAGAAAGGCAATCTAGGGCACAAAATTAAAAAAAAAAATACTAGAGTTATACTAAATCTGTTTAGTTCAATGAATTTAATTCAATTCAGTCCATCACACCGGAAAAAGCTAGAAAACCAAATCAACCTAAGGTCAAAGGACGCCTGTGGTAAAAATAAAAAATGAGGGCATTTTTTAAATTGCCCAATTATTATTATAAGTTTATTAAAAATTAAAATTTTGATATAATAATAATAATAATAATAATAATAATAATAATAATTGTTATTATTATTATTTCTTCTAAATAAAATTATAATTATTTGACCATCAAGGATCAGTATTAGTAAATAATAAGATTGTTCATGATCAAAGTCGGAGTAACTAAGTATAATATTATTAAGTCAACTAATTAAAAAAATAGGTTTAAAGTTGAATAAGTGTAAGAAGCTTCAAAAACCCATTCCTCCTTCACTCCCTCCTACATCACCTCTTCCTTCATGGTCCTATCATTCTTTAGCTATCACTAAACTCCATCCATAGTCAATCTAGTGTGAATCTAGATTGTTATATCAATCATTTTAGATGTTTTTATTATGAATCTAGTGTTAGGAGTCAAGATTTTCATTTCCTATTAGGTTTGTCATCATCGTGTTCTAAGGATATATATATATAGGTCATTGATAACAAGTTCATCTTCATCTAGATACAAAGTTAATGCATTAAGGTTGAAGTCATCTTTTTCTTTAACCTTATTCTGTAAGAGGTTTCCATACATATTTGGATTGAAATTGATCAACTCACCGATAATATCATGTGTATCAAATGTATTATGAGCTGCACTTTTTTTTTTATTTCTTGGGCTATTCTCCACTCAACCCACTCTTCTTCCAATATGTCATAACTCTCTTTATTATCATTAATTACAAATTTCTCATTTACTAAAACAAAGTTTGATGATTGAAGTTGTGCAGAGGTAGATCATTCAACTTGGTCTAGTATCAGATTAGTACTTCCCAAAATTACTTCTAGTTCTAGTATTGACAAATGTAATGTTTGATTGAAATTATCCATCTCATCTAAAAAAGTTAGATATTTTATTCAAAAAAATATAATATTGTAATCAGCTCCGGCACCGTCAGGGCGCGGTACTGCTGCGAGCCGCGCGAGGTCAGGGGGGCGAAGCCCACCATGAAGAAGTGGAGGCGGGGGACAATGAATGATTCACGATGCTCTAAACAATAAACCAATGCAATCATGCTTTAATAACACTACCATTGAGAATGACGATCGTGACCCCTTCCTCTCCTCTTCAATAATGGTTTATTGGCAGGGCTTGACAAAGATAACGATGGTGAGGACTTCTTAGCAGCACCTGACGATGATGATGCCACTAGGACTCGACAGTGACGATGCCACCATCGACGCCTGATGCTTATTAGAAGGAACCCAACTCAATAACTAAGGCTTGCAAAGGATGAAAATAATAACGAATATGATAACTACGATGATGTTGCCACCCACCACTAGTAACAAGGTTCACCATTGTTGAACCTTTGTTATTACATTGGTAGAATAGGGGCAACAGGGTGATTTGAAAAAAAATAGAAAGGCAATCTAGGGCACAAAAATAAAAAAAATTAATACTAGAGTTATAACTCTAGTATTAAATAAATTATAATTTAATACTAGATTTAGTATACTAAATCTGTTTTGTTCAATGAATTTAATTCAATTCAGTCCATCACACCGGAAAAAGCTAGAAAACCAAATCAACCTAAGGTCAAAGGACGCCTTTACTAAAATTAAAAAAATGAGGGTATTTTTTAAATTGCCCAATTATTATTATAAGTTTATTAAAAATTAAAATTTTGATATAATAATAATAATAATAATAATTATTATTATTATTAATATTTCTTCTAAATAAAATTATAATTATTTGACCATGAAGGATCAGTATTAGTAAATAATAAGATCGTTCATGATCAAAGTCGGAGTAACTAAGACAACATCGAACATGGATGAGAAACATGTTATTAGAGTTTGAATAAGCTTAATTAGGTTTGGGGATCATAGATTCAATGTAGGAATTTCCTATTTCACCATACCTTTGTTATTGCATTGGTAGAATAGGGGCAACAGGGTGATTTGAAAAAAAAATAGAAAGGCAATCTAGGGCACAAAATTAAAAAAAAAAATACTAGAGTTATACTAAATCTGTTTAGTTCAATGAATTTAATTCAATTCAGTCCATCACACCGGAAAAAGCTAGAAAACCAAATCAACCTAAGGTCAAAGGACGCCTGTGGTAAAAATAAAAAATGAGGGCATTTTTTAAATTGCCCAATTATTATTATAAGTTTATTAAAAATTAAAATTTTGATATAATAATAATAATAATAATAATAATAATAATAATAATTGTTATTATTATTATTTCTTCTAAATAAAATTATAATTATTTGACCATCAAGGATCAGTATTAGTAAATAATAAGATTGTTCATGATCAAAGTCGGAGTAACTAAGTCAACATCGAGCATGGATGAGAGAGAGCCTCATCCATAATTTCCTCATGTTATATAATTAGAAAATATTATAATTTCCTCATGTTATCTAAATTTTCCTACAATTTCCTTCCATTCCTATTTTGACCTTCGGTGCCTATTTCAAATCTCGCCTATGTTCTTCTGATTACAGACAAATAAAGTTGAATCGCTTGGCTTATAATCTAGCCTATCAAATACAGTGTCTGATGGTCAAGAGTCAAAACTGAAGACCATTCGTATGGCAATGCCAATATAAATTTTAGAAAATAATTATAGGAAGGTCTTCCCTATCACCTCCTATATAACTATGGCTTCCTAAACCTGAAAAGAAGAAACTAACTTAACTACTCCTAGAATTTTACTTGCTTCTAATTATACCCATCATCAAGTACGAATGAGGAACCAATTCAACATGAACTGGCAACCGGAAGTTGCAGTTGGCTAACTAACACCCCATGGCAGCATCAGGCCTCCTCCTCCTCCTCCTCCTCCTCTTCCTCTTCCTCTTCCTCGTAATCCTCCTCCACATCCGCCGTCGCGTCCTGATACTGCTGATACTCCGCCACCAGGTCGTTCATATTGCTCTCCGCCTCCGTGAACTCCATCTCGTCCATCCCTTCCCCCGTGTACCAGTGCAAGAAGGCCTTCCGCCTGAACATGGCCGTGAACTGCTCGCTCACCCGCCGGAACATCTCCTGGATCGACGTAGAGTTCCCGATGAACGTCGACGCCATTTTGAGGCCCGTCGGCGGGATGTCGCACACCGACGACTTCACGTTGTTGGGGATCCACTCCACGAAGTAGGACGAGTTCTTGTTCTGCACGTTGATCATCTGCTCGTCCACCTCCTTGGTGCTCATCTTGCCGCGGAACATGGCCGAGGCCGTGAGGTACCGCCCGTGGCGAGGGTCGGCGGCGCACATCATGTTCTTGGAGTCCCACATCTGCTGGGTCAGCTCCGGCACCGTCAGGGCGCGGTACTGCTGCGAGCCGCGCGAGGTCAGGGGGGCGAAGCCCACCATGAAGAAGTGGAGGCGGGGGAAGGGGATGAGGTTGACGGCCAGCTTCCGGAGGTCGGAATTGAGTTGCCCTGGGAACCTCAGGCAGCACGTCACCCCCGACATGGTTGCAGAGATCAAGTGGTTCAAGTCACCAACTTCTCGCAGAAATAACCAAAGAAATCGTCAGTATCATCCGACAGTGGCATAGCAGTTGCGTGGCAGCGGAGGGAGGGGAAGAAGACTCATTACAGCTGGGAGTGGTGAGCTTGAGGGTTCTGAAGCAGATGTCGTAGAGAGCTTCGTTGTCAAGGACCATGCATTCATCGGCGTTCTCGACGAGCTGGTGCACGGAGAGCGTGGCGTTGTAAGGTTCCACGACCGTGTCGGAGACCTTTGGTGAGGGGAAGACGGAGAAGGTGAGCATCATCCGGTCAGGGTACTCCTCCCTGATCTTGGATATCAGCAGCGTCCCCATACCCGACCCCGTCCCTCCACCCAACGAGTGACAAACCTGAAACCCTGCCCCGAGTGGAACAATTGATCAAACAGGTGCACTCCAGAACAGATAGCACCCGGGGTTTGTCGGAGAACAAAGAACAAATACCTTGGAGACAGTCACAGTTCTCGGCCTCCTTGCGGACGACGTCGAGGACGGAGTCAATGAGCTCGGCGCCCTCGGTATAGTGGCCCTTGGCCCAGTTGTTTCCGGCGCCGGACTGGCCGAAAACGAAGTTGTCGGGGCGGAAGATCTGACCGTAGTGGCCGGAGCGGACGCTGTCCATGGTGCCGGGCTCGAGGTCCATGAGCACGGCGCGAGGGACGAAGCGGCCGCAGCTGGCCTCGTTGTAGTACACGTTCACCCTCTCCAGCTGCAGTTCCGAGTCGCCGCAGTAGCGGCCAGTGGCGTCGATCCCGTGCTCCGCGCACACCACCTCCCAGAATTTGGCCCCAATCTGGTTGCCGCATTGGCCCCCCTGGATGTGAAGAATCTCCCTCATCCTCTTCTCTCGCTCCTCTTCTCTCTCTCGCTTTTCTTCGTTGCCGAAACCAAGCAAGCGAACGATTTGATGCTGTAGCGGTGATGAGGGAAGGCAAAGAAGCGAATGGGCGTCGCACATATATAGAGGAAGAGGAGGAGGAACCAGCGGGTGGAGGGGTAACGGCTAGTTATGGAAGAGCTGTCGCCGAACTGCAACGGCTACTTTTCGAACGGAGAGGAAAGCAAGGGTCGGTGATTGGGATTTCAAATTTCGAAAGGCCTGTAACAGCTTGCAGGCGACAAGACGAGGGAGCGGGTTTCGCATAGGCTACTACTCCATAGAGAACCTCTTTATAATAATATTAATAATAATACAAATATTAATAATTTATTAATATCTTTAATAATAATATGTTTATTATTTTCAATTTCTTCTCATTAAGAGTATTTAAATTAAATAAAAAAATCAAACTGATCCTGGACCCAAACTAAACAGAATGTCAATCCAATCAAATCAGAATTCTAATTTGATTCGATTAACTGAATCAATTCATCGAATCAAATCAATTTATTTGAAATTCATGTATCTTTTAAATTACATAAACTTTAAAATTAATTAAGTATATCTTAAATAATTTTAATTCGAAATACCATAAACTAAACCATTTTTTAATTTGACTCGACTCTTTACAATTCCAATGATTTAAATTCATTCTTCGCGTCAATAGCGAGGGACAGATACGATTTATTATTTACGTAATTGAATGAAATTGGTGTTTAAGATCGAATTAAGAAAGATATTATATTTCATTTTGACTCCACTTGTGTCCCAAGCACCAGATCAATTAACGATCTGTGATATTTTTTTTTTAATTCTTCCTCACCGACATTTGTATTACCAATTGAGATAAATATAGGAAGGTCGAAATAAAAAAAGGGATTATTTGAGAATATATTGAATACCATTATAACATCAAAATTATAGTTTTTAGATTACTTGGGAGACAATAGAAATTTTGGAGTGTAGAAGTTTAATGACTTATTCTGACCACAGCACTTGCATGCATTGAGAGAATACTGCAAGCAATTACTACTAAGCATTTTATTTCTTAGGAGGCAAAAAAGGCTGACTACAAATTAACATTATATAGAAAAAAATACAAAGTTGAACTGTCTGACTCTATATTACATTTACCAAAGCAGATAGAGTCAGTGGTACAAGTTTAATTCATGTGCATGCAACTAATGGAAACCAACATCAATCATCTTTGAAAGATGAACTGATGGTTAACTCATCAAGGATAATTGCAATTTTCAATTGTTTAGTGAAGTAATCCCTCAATTGTATAGAAAAGCCTCAATTGTATAGCAAACATATCATAACATCTGACAACAGGAATGCAATCCTTCACGAAAAAGGCTGACTACAAATTAACATTATATAGAAAAAATACAAAGTTGAACTGTCTGACCCTGCATTACATTTACCAACGCATTACATTCATGTGCATGCAACTAAGGAAAACCAACATCAATCATCTTTGAAAGATGAACTGATGGTTAACTCACCAAGGATAACTGCAATTTTCAATTGTTTAGTGAAGTAATCCCTAGTGAGGAATGTAATCCCTCAATTGTATAGCAAACATATCATAACATCTGACAACAGGAATGCAATCCTTCATGAGCAATGACATTATTATTATTTTTGTTTTACAAGAGCTAATAAGGCAAAATTACAATCGCACACACAAACCATCCATTGGAAAGGAAGGATAATTTTCTTGAAAAATATTCCTATTTTAATTTTTTTCAATCGAAACTCCACATTTTACTTATTTTTTTTCCAAACAGTATTTTTGATTTAAAAATATTCAAACTGCCCTAAAAAGTTTTCCCTTATAGTATTTTTAACCTATTACAATGTTTTAACCACCTCAACAAAAATACTGTAAAACCTACTTATAAACATTATGAATTATCTAAACACTACACTGTAAATGTTATTAAAAAACACTACAATAATTTAAACATTGGCAAAACAAATTTGACAAATAAACTTTTAAGGAATATTTTAACTATTTTTTTAATTAAAAATATTATTAAAAAAAATAAAAGAGAGGATTATCTTTTGAAAAACAACCAAAATATAAATAATTTTTAGAAAAATGCCCAAAAAGAAAACCATTGCAACATGATATCTCCAACTAAAATAAATAATTAAAAAATCCAAAATATTCCTAAATGAGACATAAAAATGCATGGTTCAAAAAATAGAGTAAAAACCATGGAAAGAAAAAAAAAACATTTTAAGAACCACATACTGCCAGAGTTCGACTCCCAAGCCAATGAACAATATGTTTTCAACAAATGAACAGAAGCCCTTCCATGACTCATTTCATAGGAAACCTTAGAAGTGACTTTATTTCATTATATTCCATCTAGATCCCAATCATATTCGTTTAAAATCCCTTTGATGTCATTGACTAGTCACTGACATAAGAGATGCCATTTATAATCGATAAATTGCAATGAAAAAGAAAAAAAAACAACTCTGGTGAGCAAAATAAGGCCATAAAGAACTTTGTGCTTAAATGTTTTACAAAGAACAAGAACAATATTAATCTCAGTGTATCATAGTCATCTTCAATTCCTTGAAAGGAGTTGCAGAAAGATAACGCAGATTATGTACACATCACATCACTGATCAAATATTCAATCAAGCAATCTGACAAATCCCTAAGAAGATCACAACATGGAACTATTGAATAAGGGCCTCAAAAACTACAGGCTATCTCTAATTCAAGCAAGCAAAATCATCCAAGTTCCTGGTTTTTTTAATTATTTAAATACAAAAAGTAAAACCGGTAGTAATTCCCTGCAAGCATTGCAGCAATCCACCAAATCATAGTGAGGGGCATATCAACATCACTGCCATTACAAACACTAGATCCTCAAATAAGCCCATTTAAATTGAAAAGGATCATGATCCTTCACAGAAACAAAACCAACACAATTTTTAACACCAAGAAATAGTGAAAACATCAAATTAAGGAGCGATAGAGAGAGTTGAATGGCATCTCAGACAAAAATTCCCCAAACTTTCTTCATGGGATATCAAAGTGCAAGGATAACAAAAGAGTTTTTTTACATCAACGATGCCGTCTCTCTAGCAATGAAAGAAACGATAAATTTACTTGGCACCCAAATAAAAAATAAACAAACACAAACGTAATAGATTGAACAAATTGAGTCGGGGAAGCGAACAGCTAAAAATTCTAAATCAGGAATCCAATATTAACCAAGAATAAGAAATAATATGAAATGAAGGAAACACGCTTAACTAACTGAGGAAAGCCACAAGGAAATCCATCATGAAGAATTCCGCAAAAACATAGTAAGTTGATCTGATCTCAGTGCACTATAGCCATCTTCACCGCCCAAAACGAGCGAGTTACAGAAAGATAACGCAGATTTATGTTCGCATCACCGATCGAAAGACCAACCGTGAACCAGCAGAGTGATCAAAAAGATCAACCCACAGCGGGTAAAAGATCGACATCAGGGGGCAGAAAGGAAACAAGAAGAGGATGGTGATTGGGCGGCGGTGGAATGAGCCGGAGTGGGGGGTGGGGGGGAACCCTAAGATTTTATAGACGCCGGCTAAGGAGGCTTGCTTGCGATGGAACCCTAATTCCCGATTGGTTTCCGATTTCGTGATCCACAGTGGGTAAAACATGTTATGGATTCACCTGGCCGTGGGCGCGACGCCCGGATCAGGTTAAAGCGAATCACGAGGAGCGAGGTTGACTCGAACCCCCAATCTCGATTACGATCGGGTCCAATTGATCTGAATGAAGTTGTTCATCACCTGCGTCAGGTGGAACTCATTTAAAAAGTATATTGGGCGATTTTCCTATAAAATATTTATATTTTGATTTTTTTTAGAAGTATCTCTTTTTATTTTTATTAAATAGTCACTTCAATTTTAAAAATACTCCTAAAAAAATATTTCCTCATTTTTTACTAATTTTTAATTTTTTTATATAATATTTTTTAATAGCATTTTCAATGTTTCATTGAGGTGTTAAAAATACTATAAATATTAAAAAATATTATGAGTAATATCATATTATGTCTTCTTGATTGTCATTATACCACATCTTTAGGTTTGTAATTAGTTTGGTTTAGATTGAGAATCTATTTAAATCATTTATAATGTTTATAGTATTTTTATTATGGTATTCTAAATATTACAAGCTAAAAATAATATACCATGCCAAAACACAATAAGAGGTAATTTTGAAAGGGAATTTAAGTATTTTCTTAATTAGAGATGCTATTTAAAAATAAAATAAAATAAGACATATTGATCTAAAATATGAGTATTTTTTAGGAAAATCATCCAAGTATATTGTACCAATTTTATTATTAAATTACAACAATAGAGAAATTGATTTAAACTGTATTTGGGCTCATTTTCAATCTCAAGTAAATAAATGGTCAGTAATTTTGGTACGAGTGAAAATAGTGACTATTATATTTATCTTGTGAAATTTCGATTTGAAAATATATTCACGGCCATTCCTTCTCATTTCTTTAACTTAGAACTGAAGTCATGCATGGTTTGATTTGATCATACACAAATGGGGATGGTGCTGAATCACGTATTCTTATTCTCTTGCTTGAGTCATTTGATGGACTTGGAGGAGATAATTAAGAGTGACAGTGACGATGGACTTGCTTGTTGGATTAATAACCAAAACTTTGGTCACATAGTTTGATTGAGTCCCACTTGAGGTCATATGAGGATAAATTGGCTCGTAAGTAAATAAAGATTAATATCGATTTATAAAGGTCCAATAGATGTGTTATTATTAATTTAGATTTAAATATTTTAAGCAATCGAAGTCAACGGATTAATTATCTTATCATATTTGATCATGACAATTAATATCATAACATATCTAGTACCAAGATATAAAAAAGTATTAGGATATTACGAGAAACTTAAATAGAAAATAACTATGAACCTTCCGAGGCTAATTACAAATTCTAATTGTTTGATCTTTTCGACATCCTATCCTTATATTTTAAAAAAATATATATTAATATTTATATAGTTATGAAAATAAAATATCTAGCTCCGATGACATTGATTTTATTAATAAAAACATAAAAATAATATCTAAAAAATAATTTTAATATTTTAATTAATAATAACGGACGACATCGATCGTGGCAGATGATGGCATCATTGAGGGTCACGAGTAGCTATTGTTAATGAGGAGAGAGAGCAATAATGGGAGGCGAGAGCCACTTTACTCCGAAGCAATTGTCGAATAGTCCTTTTGCGCATATGTGTTAGCGTTGACATAATTATTAAGTGGCACATTGACATAGTTGCCGAGTGGCCCTTTTACCGCTCTACAATGGCATCGGCATCGACTTAATTGTTGAGTGACGACGAAAAGGTTGCTCGACATTTGTATCGATCGAGCAGCCTTTTTGTCGCTCAGTAACTGTATTGACACCGACGCAGATCTACAACGATGAAAGGGCCGTTTAGCAACTACGTTGACGTGTTGCTTGGTAATTACATCGGTGTCGATACAAATACAAAGCGGCACTCATCTCTTGTTGTATCCCTTCTCATCCATAACAATCACTCGTGGCTCCAACAACATCATCGTCTGCCACTACTAATGTCATCCATCATCATCAATTGAAATATTAAAATTATCTTTTTGCTCATTGTTTTCATGATTTTGTCAATAAAATCGACAAGTTAAAGTAAATGTAACCAGATATTTCACTTTTTTTAACTCTATGGACTACGATACTAAAGAGGTCCAACTATATAGAGTAAGACATAATTAGCCCGTATTTTTCGACCTTATCCACCAACAGTCACCATTAGGTCAAGCTTTATATGCATCATGTGTAGTAGCTTATTCGACTACGTCACTTATGTATCCTACTAAGATTTGATTATCAAGAATTAAAATTGATTTATAAAATAGACATTGTCAGACATAAGAGAACTAGCTTAATATTATAATGCAATCTAGGAACTTTTTCACCATATATATGGTGATAATATACTTCTTGCTCTTGTACCTATAAACAATCTTAAAAAATATAAATCCTATGGAAATATGACAATAACTGTGACTAATTTCTTAGATTCACAATGTAGATCTAAACAGAATTATTCCTTAAGAAATGTATTGCTACTAAATCAAATCTTGCTATTTACACTCCCAACTTCATTACATGTCTACATTCATAAATCCTCTTCCAATTGCCCACCAACAAAAAATAATCTCCCATAATTGAATTGAATTGATAACATGGACATGACTGTTTCTTTTCTTGGTTTCCATTCAAATCCAATAGGCTTCATACACACACGTACACAACGCAGTAGTGCACACTGTACCATCAAATATACTCTGCCTACTTACCATACGACAGATGGCATGGTGTTGCTCCTGTAATTGCGATCGTATCAAACACCCGGTGGCCGTCGACATGGATCACCGTGTCGTCGACGACGCCTGCAGCATACTCTGGTAGTCCCTCCTGATCCCCCACAGCACCTCCGCGCACTCCCTCATCGACGGCCGCGACCTCCTATCCTTCTCCATGCACCGCTCCGCCAGCCCCAGCACCCTGTGCGTCGCGCCCACCGCCGCTGGGCTCCGCCGCAACCGCGGGTCCATCGCCATCACCGCGTCCCCTTCCTTGAACCTCCGTATCGCCTGCTCTGATCCAACGTCATTGCGCCGCACGCGACACAGAAAGAGAGGAAGGGAAGAAGTGGATGTGCTGTGCCGCACGGGCGTGTACGTACCCATCGCGTGGTGACGCGTTCCCTGTTGTCGCGGTTGCGCTCGATGGGGCGCCTCCCCGTGACGATCTCCACGAGGAGGACGCCGAAGGAGTACACGTCGCTCTTCTCCGTGAGCTGGTAGGTCCGGAGGTACTCCGGGTCGAGGTACCCCGCCGTGCCCTTGATCTGGGTGGAGACGTGCGTCGCCTCCGGATCCTCCGCTGCCAGCCGTGCGAACCCGAAATCCGCCACCTTTGCCCGGAGCTTGTCCGTCAGCAGGATGTTGGAGGCCTTGATGTCTCTATGGATGATTGGGTGATCTGTCAGGCCAAAGAAATCAAGACAATGAACTTTATCTGCATTAATCACAATGCATCAAGGTATTATACTACTTGAAGGTGAGTCCCAGTTTCATTAGGTATTTGGTACGAGCAATTTGGATCTGCTAATTGTTGAAATTTTAGAATGCTTTCAATGAAGTTTAGTATGAAAACAAAACTGGGTTTCTACTATCTTCTCAATAATCATCTTAGGAATGTAAATTACTTGTATCTAGAAGATGATTAATCAGATGTCTTACATGCATCATGAATGTGCTTGTGTACATATTTTTATATCATGTTCATAATGAACATTTGGGAACATTATCTATGATATAGTTTGATTAGAGACTCTGTGCTAATTACATATCACTGTATGCCCTATTATTGGTTCAGCAATTTTTTACAGATTTTTAGGGTTTATTTCTTTGAATCGGTATTTAACTCTGTTTTCGATCAATCATCTTTATAGTTAGTTACAGGATAAGCAGCAATTTCATATATGTATACATGCCAAGCTAATGATTCCCAATATTGCTCCTATGCAAGGTTGATGTCCTAGTGGAAATGATGATAAGATGACAAGATGGAGGTTGATATCACTGATATTGAAGTTAAATTTGATGCAGTGTTCTCTTTCAATTGTGTGCAGAACTTATTTAACATGTTCTACTCCAAATCTTCCTTCCCTGAATGGCTGATTTTTTGTTTCCTTTAAAAATTAGAGGCATATATTTTGGAGGCTTTGAATTTTGAATCTATGATATCAAAACTGAAGCTCAAGGAATAACCTGCATATGTGTGCAGATAGGCAACAGCATGAGCTACATCAATGGCAACGTTGAGCCGTTGTCCGATCTCTAGACCATTTCCATGTGTTCCTGCATTGCATTATGTTTTCTTTCAGATTTCCATTCATAAAATTGGTCTCAAGTGTCAGAGACTGTAAGAATCTTTATCCAGTACTTTTATGATCTCAATAGGCTTGCTGAATCAATTTTGTTTTTAGGTGTATGAAAATAAATTACCTACCATCCAAGTGTTCACGTAGATTGCCATTGCTAACATACTCAACCAGAATTAGACGTTCATTATCAGTCTCCAGACATCCAAGAAATCGCACTAAGTTCAAATGTTCTACCTTCGACAGAGTTTCGATTTCACTCTTGAATTCTACGCTCAAGTGCACATCATACATATTCTGCCATATTAATCAGTCAGTATTAGTCATTTAGAAGTATAAAGAACTTTCGTACACATCCTGAATTAAGCATAACTATTCCTTGAGGGTAAAGAAAGCAACAACAGAGAAGAGTGAACTGAGTCATTGCTGCTAGTAGTGTGTATCTTAGCCAATAGAGTAAGTAAATGGCTACTCACCTTTCTGGCTCGTTTTACTGCAATTAGAGTTCCATCCTTGAGTTTCCCCTTGTATATCGCCCCAAAGCCTCCTTGCCCAATTCTATTTTCTGATGCAAAATTTGAAGTGGCTTTGTTGATATCTTCTATGGAGAACCTTATTGTTTCTTGCTGTGTTTCCGTTTTGCTGTAAGAACCATGGGTTCTGAATCTATAATTGCTCCCGCTACTTATAGTTGACATCTTTGAACCTGCATCACATCAGATTTAGATAAATATTTTAGCTCTAATGCTGTATCAAGGGAAATACCATGAAACCAAATAAGGAGGATGATATATTAGTTTCACTTCTCTGTCTCAGTATTTGATTGAGACAGTATCCTCTAGATTTCTGACAGAACATACAGAATTTAGGATAAGATGTGAGTGATCCAGGTTCGAGCGTTTTTATAATGTCCTTAGATGGATTTTGCTTGCTTGACAAAAAAGAAAAAGTAATCTAAGGGGATGTAATAAAGAAAATGAATAAGATCAAAAGATTTATGATACTGAGAAGATTTAAGATGGAGGGTACTACAGTATGCTGGCAGGCACACAGAATTTATTCATGCAAAAGTGGTTCTTGTAGTATGCATATATAGATGTTGCTTCAGTTTTAACAGTTTCCTGGAGATATCAGATGAGTATTATGAATTATTTGATGGTAAATTGTTCATAAACTTCAGGATCGAATTTTCGAAAAATTAATAGAAGCTAAGAGATGGCTCAGTAATCTTATGAATACTTTGCTTTTCTTTAATCTATATATTTTCATTCATTTATTAGTGTCATCCTTTGTTTGTTTTATAATTTCACTTTTCAGTATTTGTTTGGCAGCTACAAATCTGCAAAGAGAATCAATTTGTATGATCATAAGTGGGAAATTCATCCCTTTTATTTCTCCATGTAAACTAAAAGTAACAAACTGGTAAATTCACATATTGCAACTTTTGAATCTTCAGCCTCCAATTTGTTTGGAAATTTTTATCTTCTTGTTTGATAAAATTGCATAGGAACAAAAATTTCAGCATTCAAATAAAGAAAGTTAAAGAGTCTATCAGTCAGGGATGAATCAGGGCATACTCGAAGCAGTGGAAAAATCGGAGACATCCCTGGAGCCATCTTCATGTTCTGCTCCTTCACAAGTCGCATGGCGATGAGGGATGAAGCAAGTGACAAATCCTGCAGCAAATTCCTGAGCTTTAACTCTGAATGAGTTTGTACTCCGGAGCGTCGTCTGACTGAGAGAACGACTGAGAGAAATGGAGCGAGCACTGCCAGATGATGAAGCCTGTGAGATATCAGGATCTCGTGGGAGCCTGTGACTGATGTCAGAGTCGTCTTTCTCATCGCCAAAGCCGCTGGTATAATGACCTGATTTCTGCATACAGGAAGCTGGAGATTAAGTTCTATTGCTACACTTCTTTTCCTGATTTCCCTTCCGGTTGCTAATGCTGTTTGAAGACTTTTTCAAGCTTGCGGTGGTATATATCCAGGGAAGGTAGTCTTCCAGGAGATGCAGGCAGAGCAAGTCAATGAAATTATTTTTAAAGATCATGCTTCAGACATTGTTCAGCATCAAGCTGCTGGGTCAAACATGGGTGAATTGTTCGTGCCAACAGCAATGCAACACAGCTGGATGGTTCTCATCTTTTCTTTTATTTGAAGAACATAATAGGATTGGTGCTGATCAAGCCATTTCCTGGTCCTCCAACCTACTAGATGAATTGTTCAACCTGGTTGCCTTCGTCAATTTGAGGAATCTGGTATACCCACTCTGCAAACTTCTACTTGCTGAGTTTTCCGGAGACCATATCAGATGCTAAAATTACTATTCAAGTTTGAACAGGTCATAGTCTTTGCCCTTTTTCTTTCAAGGATTATCATCTTCTTAATTGCAAAATCGAACTTAACTTGTGTGGGCAGATTTGTTTGCTCTTCCTTTTAAACAAATAGATCATGATATTTCAAAGTCAACTGTGAGAGATTGTCAATGAATGCTGGAAGCTGTAGGAATATTTGTTGCAGTAATCTATTGATTGGTTCTGCTAAGCAAGAGCTGCTGTCCCCAAAGCAACCAACTGCTCCACTTACAGAATAGATAAAGATTATTACATGAATAGCTTTGTGGCAGCTGTGGCTTCATTTCCTTCACGAAATCTTTTCCAACTTGTCCTTCGGTTCACCTTTTTTGTGAATCGAAGGAGAAGTTTTAGATTATTTTGGTGGAGTTGAATCATGCCAAGGTGAAGAAAGCTACCCAGCTTTGAGAGGTAAGAAATGAAGAACATGTTTTTGCACATTCTGTGCACTGTTGAATGCCGAGAAGTATACACAGTGATGTATTGCTATGGAGAAAAAAAAAAAATTCTGTCATATTTGGGTAAAGTTAAATAGAAATATGTGAAATTGATGTTTGAAATCCATTTTATGACATTTGTTATTGTCACAACTCAAACCTTTTTTCATCTGGTCAGGACTCTTGTGTGATAACTAGGAAATTGACATATCTATTTAAGAACTACTTAGTTGGCTGTCTGCAAATCTATTTTGCAGCAAGTTGCAAGTGTCATATGATTAAATTACTTTGTTCCCTATGATTTGAAATGTTAAATATCACACTCTTAAATTGCGATGCAATTGACAAGTGGAGGTTGATAGGGTAAGGAACAAAGGGGTGATGACAGTAGCCACATCACTTGTGCGTGAAGAGGCACGAAGGAGAGGACTGAGGATGAGTGTGATGACGAAGGCGGTGGACGAGAGTGCCAATGAAGACGACGGATGAGGATATGACGATGATAACAAGTAAAGGCGAAAGTCGAGGCGACAAACGAGGAGCAGAAGCAACCACGACGAGGTGAATACCAAAGTAATTTCATTTTTTGTGAAATAAAAACGGAATAAGATAAAAAGGGAATATATTTTGAGAAAATAAAAATTTTATTTTTTTTATAAAAAATATCCAAACATATTAAGAGCAATTTTATCTTTTAATAATTAGATAATTGAACTAGCGAATCGAATCAAAAGTGTCTCGTTAACTATGCCACGTAGACGTCAGTATCCAACAATAAAAACTTCGAGGCAGATAAGATCCGATGTGGCTGCTGACTTTGACGCACCAGAGATTTGGAATCTTAAAGCACCGGGCGCTCCACCGCCACCACACGCCACAACGAATGATGAGCATTTGCCGCACCACAGACTACTTATCTCCTCCCCGCCACTCCCTCTCCTCGCTTGAGCCTAATCCACCCTTCGTGGCGAGCGGCTTCCCCTACGTACGAGCTCGACGAAATGGAGACGGGAGCAGCGACCTGCGCACGCGGCGTCATCGCCCACAGCGTGCTGTATCAGTCGCGCTTGGCCGTGCCATCCTCTGCTCCCTCCCTCCCGCGGTCTCACAGGCACAGCGTACGAACGCTCGCCTGCCTGCTCTTTGACTGCACTCCACGATCTCCTTTAGTAGTATTACTTCTTCACCTCTGCTTCTGCCTTCTTCTCGCAGGGCCTCAAGTCGAGCTCCATCTTCGGCGACTCCCTCAGGCTGACGCCGCCCAAGTCGAGAGCTTGCAGGGCAGTAGGCAGTTCGTCCCTCGCCACCAAGTGTGAGATAGGGGATAGCTTGGTAACCTCTACGGAACGAGAAAGATAGATCGTTACTTCTTGCTCCAAAACCCAAGGCACTAAACTCGTCGTGTATTGGAATCGTAGGAGGAGTTCTTGAGAAGGCACTAAACTCGTGTATTGGAATCGTAGGAGGAGTTCTTGACCAAGGCAACACCGGATAAGAACCTGATAAGGTTGCTGATGGCCATGGGGGAGGCTCTGAGGACCATCTCCTTCAAGGTGAGGACTGCATCATGTGGTGGGACTGCCTGCGTCAACACCTTCGGCGACGAGCAGCTCGCCGTGGATCTGCTCGCCAACAAGCTTCTCTTCGAGGTAAGTGATGGCAGTCGATTCAAGAAGAGACACTGTCATGCTTTATCCTCCAATATCATCATCACACAAGGATCAATATGATTTGTTGATCTCGTGTGCCTCTCGCTTCAGGCTCTGCAATACTCGCATGTTTGCAAGTACGCGTGCTCCGAAGAAGTCCCCGAGTTGCAAGATATGGGAGGACCAGTGGAAGGTAAATATGACTGATGATTCTCTTCTGTTCTTTGATTTATCTTCCCACACGCTATAGCAATGTGAAGATGCTGAACTCAAACAGCATGATTCATGTGTCTTGGTGCACTAATAATATGAAACAAAAGAGCAACACACCCAAAGGCTAATAAATAGAAGAAAAAAAGATCAAAACCGAGACAGAAGAATGAGCAAAAACCAATTTTTTAAAAATATATTAATTTAAACAATAAAGAACAAATGTTGAAGTTTATAACATGTATAGAAATGAAATGATGGAGGGGGAGCATTTTTAATATTGAGAGATCGATCAATGGTTTTTTATAGTAAATTGACTGAGTCAACGAACTTAGGGGATAATGTTTGACTCACTCTAAGTCCATCAACTCATATCAGGCAAAAAACTGTGGCCTTGTATGATTCATAGAATTTGATGATTCAATGATTCGATTACAATGCTCCTAAAAGAAGAAGAAAAATAATATAATAAATAAAAAATAAAATAAAAATCACATTAAGATGATTCAATATATTGTATATAGTCATCTTTCGAGAACATAAGCTTTCATAATATCCTTAAAAAATAATCTTCATCCTTTCTACACGAAGCTATTCCTTTCTTGAAAGATGATCATTCTAATAATAATATTCTCTTCTATTTATTTATTTTTATTTTATTATTAATCTTGGATAAGATATTATCAATAGATAACCCTAAAATAGATCATCAATCTAAATTGATTCGGATTGACCTTATTCCTACAATATCTTTGAAATATAATTTGATTTCCATCATGCTCCCATATCATATAGGAACAACTACACAACTCAAAGAGTCATGCAACCTTGTTATTGCTACTTATCCATGATATTTTGGGGTTAATTACATATTATCTCTTTTAGTTAGACTTTTTAGTATTCTGATTCATAGGCTTAAAAAATTTATATTAAAATCCTTATAATTATGAAAATAAAATATTTAAATCTATTTATCATAATGTCATAGGCTTTATCAATGAAAGATACAATACGTGACCATGCATGAACCTCCTTTGCCTCCTTTGACGCAGTATCGCTTTGGCTCACTTGCCTCCTCTTCCTTCTCCCTCCTCGTCGTTAGTTAGTGACGCAAATGCCTCATCTGCATTCTCTTTCTCCTTTAACGCTAAAGCAAATATAGAGTAATGTTAGAGGAGGAAGATGAGGCAGAGCGACGCGACGTCAACACAAATGCCTCACCTCCCTTCTTTTTCTCTTCATCGTTGATGTTCTGATCGATATCGACAAAATCGACCATCGCATCGTTCTCATCCATTATCACCATTGAAATTATCTTTTTTGTCCATTATTTTTGTGTCATTCATAAGCGTGCTGTCATGTACTGTATCTTTTGTCGATAAAGCCAACGACGTCAGGACAAATGAAGTTAAATATTTTACTTTTATAATTATAAATTTTTTAATATTAATTTTTTTTAAGTTTAGAAATTAAAATATAAAAAGATCAAATGACAAAAAAAAAAATTTTTTGTGAGGCGCAAAAATAAAACAAAGGACACAATCTAATCAAACCTGTCTGCTGCTTGTGGAACTCAGGTGGGTTCAGTGTGGCCTTCGATCCCCTCGACGGCTCCAGCATCGTCGACACCAACTTCACGGTGGGCACCATCTTCGGCGTATGGCCCGGCGACAAGCTCACCGGCGTGACCGGCAGAGACCAAGTCGCCGCCGCCATGGGCATCTACGGACCTCGCACCACCTACATCATTGCTCTCAACGACTGCCCTGGAACCCATGAATTCCTTCTCCTCGATGATGGTTGGTTCTCCTTCGCCTCAATCTCCCTTGTTCTAATGCCCAACAGATTGCATCTCACTTTGCACCACGGCTTCAGGGAAGTGGCAGCACGTGAAGGACACGACATCGATCGGTGAAGGCAAGATCTTCTCTCCAGGCAACCTTAGAGCTACCTTCGACAACCCTGACTATGATAAGGTCATCATCGCTTTTGCTTCTCTGAGATCGTGTAAGAACAGTGTTGAACTCGAAGTATGTGTGCCTGCAGTTGATCAACTACTACGTGAGGGAGAAGTACACGCTGCGGTACACCGGAGGAATGGTGCCTGATGTCAACCAGGTAATGTGATGCACACCGAAACCACAAGAAGGGCTCAAGATATTACCGAGGCATATGATCAAGCACCTTGTGTGCATGTGTAGATCATCGTGAAGGAGAAGGGCATCTTCACCAACGTGACGTCTCCGACTTCCAAGGCCAAGCTGAGGCTGCTGTTCGAGGTGGCGCCTCTCGGGTTCCTCATCGAGAAAGCAGGAGGGTACAGCAGCGACGGCACCCGGTCGGTGCTGGACAAGGTGATCGAGAACCTCGACGACCGAACTCAAGTGGCTTATGGGTCCAAGAACGAGATCATCCGATTCGAAGAGACTCTTTATGGCTCTTCGAGGCTCAACAAGGCAGGTGCGCCTGTTGGAGCTGCTGCCTAACTCTCTCTCATCAACAGCACTGCCTTCACCATCAATCTACACAAATCTGAGTCACAAGTCTGATTCATGAGTTGAAAAGAACAAGAGATGACAGACTTCATATCAATTCTATTCTTTTTTTCATGTCATCTTCTACTTGTTTGGAACATTTTCTTTTGAGGTATGAAAGAGAAAAAAATATAAATGCAAGTATAATGGCAATTAATTGTTTATAGTCTTATTCCTCATCTTTTTTCTGATATTATTCCTAACTTGAACCATTCCAGACCACTTGACAGCTTATGGACTTGAAAGAAGATTTTTAAGTGGCAATATGGAACTGTGACTAATTACATCAAATTATAAATGCAAAGAGTGAGTTAAGAGCAAAGTTTATTGATCATGTCCTGTTTATTCAACCCAAGAAAACAAGATTACATTCCACAACACATACAAGTCCAATTCCTATCACCATGTAGTTGACACAACAATTAGATTTTACATCCAGAACAAAGCCCAACAGCTTTCATGTTTTGGTGCAACATTTCATAACAGATTCGGACAGAAGAAAGTAAGCAGTGACAACTCAGATTGCATCTTTAACTCCAACCTCTCAGATCTGGATTTTCTTGATGGGACTCAACCCCAGTACAAATTAAAATGGAAACATTTTCAGCCGGATGCAAGGAGAAAATCCTCAACTCCTGCGTCCAATCTGAATAATCAAGTACACACGGTAGACGATCAGTGCATTACCGTGAATCACGGTTGATCTTTGACCATTGCCTTTTAGCATGTTCGAAAGCAGCTTCTTGTCAATATTGGTTGCCAAGATGACATGCATTTCTTAAGCACAAGTAGATCAGACAATTCGGATGGAAGTCTTTACAATTTTGCAGAGATGGCGAGCAAACAATGGAAGAACAAGATTGTTCCTCTCAATGCCAACAACAGATTCTCTTCTAGATGACATCATCTGTGGTGACAAAAAAAATGTAGACATGATCAAATGCTGTAACTCAATACTTTCGGCAATGATAAAAATGAGTCTGACCTTTAAGATGAAAAATTAGGCAGATTTCTGACATCTGACAACAGAAGGTTATTTGCTTCAGACGTACTGGTAAAGATATGTCCTGTGACATAAATGCCAACATAGAGGATTGATGCTCCATTATTCTGAGACCTCGAGAATCTTCAAAGGTAATCCATTCTACTAAAATCAACAGTATCAGGCATCCAAACCATTTCACATTCTGACTTTATATATCCAGTCCAACATTTGGATGAGTAACCATGACTGGAACACGAATTGTTGAATAGAAGATGCAGATAACCATGATATATGTAGGTTTTCCATATAATCTTTATGTGTTTTATCATGGTAGATAACACAACCTGAAGACCTAAGCATAATTGGACTGAAGTTTTGTGATCTCACCTGAAAGCATAAATTAGGAAGTTAATTTGCAGGAAAAAAAAATCAATACCTAAAATTTTTAGCTTGAAATGAATAGCTGGACAAGAAAAGGGGGTGTACAATAATCAAGTTTGATTTCAAGTGTGTATACGAAGTTATTCTCTGATTAAGTGCAAGACAATAACTTAAACTTTTGCCTTAAGCTTGAGAGAGAATAGGAGAGTTCATTTATTTTTAACCTTCAATCAGAAAACCAATGTCATAAATGAAAAGAAAAAGTTATTCGAACATTTTGCTCGAATAGGTTACCCATTGGTACATCCATTAATTGAAGAAGTATATCCGTTTGACCTAATGTAATAAATCCAAAAAATAGCATAATTTGGTACAGTACTACAAACCAATCTCTATATGTCACAAATTTCTATTGTTCCTGAAACTTGTCCTGCTATTCCTCATTTTCTTTTCCGATGGAAGGGCCCCTGACAGATCAAGTTTTATGATCTGAACTAAGAAAGTGGAGTCCCTGTAGAACATGAAGGATCAAAAGTTGTCAGGTTATCATATTCGCAGTCTACATAATGCACTCTGATTTGCTGAGCTCTCAAAGCCAGCAATTGTAGTGACATATAACTGGATGGCACCTAGACCTTTTAGGATATAACATAAGCTCATACCAAAGATATAAAGGAAACAGAAGAAGGTGACTGTCGACTGATGTTGCAAGGCAATTTTAAGTTAGGAAGCTAGGTTTTAAAGACTTGATATTGCGAGTACAACAGTTGATCAAATGACATTATAAGTTACTAAATGACAAATGGTTACGACATAGAATTTAAGTTTCCCAACCCACTTTGATGATTGTTTTGAATGATATGTGCATTCATCAGAATAGCTAACTATTATATTGAAGGAAAAGGAAGATCTGGCTTCATATAACAAATAGGAATGTTGGGAAAGATAGAAAATAGTGATTGCTATGGACAACATTAATGTTAAAACACTTTACATGTCATAATTAAGGGCTGTAATTTGTATATGATATATAGTGAAAAAAAATTATACAACTGTTATTCCTAATATATAATGGTCTTCATAAAGGAAGATAACAGCATTTTCTTGATACAATGTCAAAATATGTTGTTTTGGATGTTCTTTTTTAAATTGATGTTATTGCATGTATATAAAATAATGGACCCTCCAAAGTCAACATAATAGCTGTTGTGACAACCATGATGACCATTATTGCGATGTTTGCAAGTGTGGCTAGTTTGTAATGAATAGCACCTTCTACCAAATGCAATGAAATAATGGTGACCGAAAAGGTATTACAACAGCCTACCTCCTCTATGAGAATTTAAAGCGCAATATATTTTCTAATAACTGCTATAATCATCAGAAATTTATCACTAGCTCCTCTGCGAAGTTTATCAGTTCCAGTAAGAAGACGATAGATTTGTCAAATGGCAGCTGTTTAGCAGTTAAAACTCCCAACTGTATAAATACTAAGATTAATATAAAAAAAATGACCACGTTTATTAAAATTTCTGGTGTTACTTATCCTCTGCAATCTGATATCAGTTTGCAGCTGTGCAACCGAGGAGGAGAGACAGGAACTACTGTTTTTTTTGTAGAGCATAAAAAATTGGGCAATCGATGACAAGTATCACATGCACTAACAAAATAAAAAAATGAAGTTAATGAAGAACTAGTACCTTGTGGAGCAAATTACTAGCTCAATACAATCCTAGCATGTTCCTTATAAAATAGTGTGAATTAATAACCCTACCCTTCCCTGACCCTCCATGCTTCCGGCTGTTCCGCACTGGTGTCAAGTAAAACCGCAGCATACCATTGTCAACACAGTTCGGAGAGTACCTAGCACTTCGATTCCTCTCCAGCACAAACTCCTCCCTCCTCTTGTTACTGTGCCTGCTACTCTCCAGACTGCTCCGACTCACACCCCCATAGCCAAAACTACCACTAAAAGATCTCCTGAAGCCTACACTGCTGTTGCTCTGTAAAATTCTGCCATTATAACCCGGATGAGACCTTAGCGTCGGCCAGGACTCGGATAAGGATCTCTCCACCATGTCTGCCGTACATCTGGTGCTGCTTCTTCTTCGCTGTATAAGCCCCCAAATGTTCCATGCTTTGCTCCATTTCCTGGGCTTCTTTGTGGCAGAACCCTCATGAAGGTCTCCAGAAGGTGCATCTAATCTCCCAAAACACTCATTCCTGAGAGACTTTGAGCTCAAATCTCTTAATTCCCGGTCTTCAAGTACATTGGCATGGTGGAAATGGTAAAACTCGGCGCTACCAGCAGGGGAGACTCTCGCAATGGAAACAGGCTTCACCTCAAAAGGCTGCTCTCGGATGGAGTTGGAATCGGACCGGTCAAGGCTTCGCCGGCGACGGCTGGATGAGGAGTCCAAATAGTAGTCCCGGGTTTGTGTAGACCCGCCAGGGGTGACAGCATCCTCCTCCACGGGGATCAGGCTATCCGGTCGGAGGATCGCAGGGGCGGTGGCGTCCTCTACGACGGCAAACATGGGAGGCAGCCGAGCGAACCCCGATCGGCCTCCGGTCAAGTAGCCGTCCCACGAGGCCCTCGACTCGTCCAACGAGAATCTCGGGTCGTCTAAGGACATCCGGCCAGTGTCTAGGGAGAACCTCGGGTCGGTGTCACAGGATCTCCGGCTAAACGCGTCCACAGCCGCCTCCGACTGCGTGTCGCGTAGCCGATGGGAGGATTTGGGCGGCTTCTCAGCCGGCGTAGCTACCGCGGCAGCTATGCCGGCTTGCTTCTTGTCCTTGTGCTTCCTCCGCCACTTCTGAAGCTTCTTGCTCAATACGGAGGCGGCGAGCCAGAAGCTGTCGGCGATATTCTTGGGGTCTTTGTGAGGAGGCTTCTTCGCTTGAAACTCGTGGTCTATGTGGTCCTTCATCGGCTTCACCTCTGTCTCCTTAAGCCGCTCCCCCCCGTCCATCTCCAATGACGATCCCACATGGAGCACGGGATCCGCCGCCCTGATCTCATCCGCGTCGTCCTCCTCACCGAAGGTTTTGAGCGGAGGCGCCGCACCAGAGGAAGAAGGGGCGAACCAGAGGTTCCGGAACTGGGCCTCGGTCCCTCCGCCCTCCACCGATGCAGATGCCGAGGGAGCCAAGGGCTGATGGCCGCGATCCAATTCGTCCTCGCAGAAGAGGGACCAGAGGGTGTAGCGGCCGCGGGCGTCGCAGGACTTCCGCTCGGTCTCGAAGCCGGAGGCGCAACGGGCGGAGGAGAACGATTTGCAGCGGCGGAGTTCGGGGCGGAGGAAGGAGGGGGGATTGGAGGCGGAGGCCCTGGGGAAGACGGACCTGAAGGCGGAGACGGAGGACGTGGAGAGGCAGCCAGGGGTAACGTCGAGGCTGGCGAGGCGCTCACGAAGGCAGGAAGCGCAGAAGCCCGTGACGGTCTGGTCGGGGTGGAGGTCGCAGGTGGAGACCGAAAGGTAGAATGGCGGCGGCGCTACGATCTCGAGAGCCATGGAATGCGGTTGCGGCGGTGCCTGCTCTCACTCTCTCTACTTAGCAAGTTAGACGATCAATCATTTCATCGAACAGCATATGCTCAATGATGAAGAAGTGAAGCGTGGCGTGCGTAAGAGACAAAAGGATTTAGATGATGAGAGCGTGAAGCCAAAAGGGGGGGGTGGCGTGTGTGGGAATCAAAGAAGGGCATTGTTATGATTGTGGGCTAAAATAAAAGAAGGAAAAGAAATCGGATGGGAGCAAAAACAAAAGTAATCGAGCCTCGTCCGTGCACTTTGGGACTATCTATTACTTTTGGACTATCGATTTATTTAATTATTTAATTACTTTCTTTTCCTATTTAATCAGATTTCATTCGTCCACGAAAACATCTCACGATCGGATCTGATAATACTATTGACTTATTTTCTCTTTAGCATCTCCATCTTTAAATTTTAAAAATTTATATTAAAATTTTTATAATTATAAAAATAAAATATATAAATTTATTTATCTTAATATCGTTAATTTTATCGATGGAAACACAAAAACAATGGACAAACAGATAATTTTAATATTATAATTATGTTTTTGTTTGAGACGAATGATAATACCGTTGGAGGCCATCGATGACTGTAGTGGATGAGGAGAGAAAGCAACGATGAAAGGCGAGGTAAAATAAGAGAAAAAAAGAGAGCGATACAAATGTCGAGCAATAAAAAAGACGTTCAATATCTACGTCAGCGTCAACGCAGATGTAGAGTAACAACGATACGAGGAAGGGTGACACTACTCTGCATCTACGTCGGTACTGGTACTGAGTGGCTCTTTCGTCGCTTTGCATCTACATCGACATCACTCAGCAATTTACGTTGGTGCTAATGCGTCATCCTCTTCCTCTCTCCTTATCTCTCGTTGTTGTTGTCCTCTATCATCCACAACAACCATCTATAGCCCCCAGCGACATCGTCGGCCACCATTGAAAACATGAATGAGATATTGAAATTAGTTTTTTTCCTATCGTTTTTATGTTTCTGTCAGTAAAATCGACAACATTAGGATAAATATAACTAGATATTTTACTTTTATAATTATAAGGATTTCAATATAAATTTTTTAAATCCAGAGATCGAGATGATAAAAAGGTCTAATTATATGAGGTAATTTGAAATTAGCCCTCTAAAAATAATATAGTTTCTATCATCTTAATTTATTATATTATATTTGTTAAAATTTTATTTATTTTTGTATGCTTAAAATATAAAGTTTATGTTATTATTTATTAACATCATGTTAATAATAAATTTAGGATGGTTATTTAGCCTGATTCAAACTTGATTTACATTAGGAGCTTTAGTCTCGCCCGAAGTGCATGAGGTCGCCTCAGGTGATGCAGATTTAAATTTGAGCTTTAGTCAAATGGGTTTCTCGATATGATCTCTCCCATGTTCAAATATTACACCTATCACTCAAATTACTTGATTCATCAATTCAATCGACGACCCACTGGTTCTAGACTTAGGTAGGAAATTACTATAAAAAAAAAACTATGGTAGGAAATAAGGGATATGTCACACAAAATTTAATACCTAAAGCCTATCCTTTTCTTTACATCCATAAAAAAAAAGACAACTTTGGTTAACAGCTATTAATCATGGTTACTAATATCTAACCTAAATTGAAAATATAAATAGTATCTAAAATAACATTAATGTTTTAATGCTAACAGTTCTAATAATGGAACATCGCTGTTCTAATAATGGAACAATAGTCGGTTGATGGAGATTGGTTAAATAATAAAGACGTATATTTATGTTACTGTTTCAGCGTTACATATATAGAAGACGACACAGCTTATCAACACAAAACAACAAAACGCATTATCTTTTGAAAATGATATGTAATGATATAGCAATTTATTTCTCTGTGTTCTTCTGTATGTTTCTCTACATTTTGGTAAGCGGAAAGAGTAGAGTAGATCATTAATCGTTACCAGCAGAACTCAAGTGTAAGAACAAAACAAAATAGTGTTATGGTTAGCTCGACTGCAAGCAAAGCCCTACTGAGCTTTTCCAGCAGTGTGTATATCACCATAGAGGAGGTTTAACAAAAGAACATTGTCGAAAAGTAGACTACCAATCTCAGCATCTTACAAAATTACCAGCTACTTTTAATTGAACTACAAATAGTTTCCAAGAACAACAATAGCCAGAACAAGTAATGCGTCCCATTTGTTAAAATTTGCTCACATAAGCCACTTCTCACGGCCTAGAAAAGAAAATAGCTGCACAAGGAATACATCACTGCATGCTCTACATCTAGCCCTTGTAAATTCTACACATGCTCACATATCCTTCAAGTCAGATTACCAAGCGATCTACTCCATTCTTCCAAAAGGTCAACCCTCGTTTAGGTCATCATAGTCATCACTGCAGTTATCCTCCTCTGGGTTGCAGTTTATGGTATGGTAAAGTTCGTGAACAACCCCTTCTCCCAAGGAACATAAACCTATGCAAGATAAGTCTGATGAGACATTATCTACATCCACTGTACCACCACAGAGTAGTTGACTGCTGGTAGCAACTACAGCAGAATGGCTGTTCACCATCTGAGGCAAAACATATTAACAATTCAGCAGGCAGAACAAACTGATAAAATGGTCACAAATGACAAGAATTATTGCATTAACTCACCTTGGCACAAGAAAAACTTTCATCCAAATTGTTGAAAACAGCAGGCAGAACATTCAACTGTGGGCTCGATGCTGTGGGCGATGATGCCATAAGCATCTTAAGTGTTTCTCTGGCATTCTTTTCTATTGCTGACTCTGCCTTTGGTATTAGAGGACTTACAAGGCCCGGAAGCAGAGGTGAGAGGACCGAAGATATAGCAGGTCCGGCACTGACAAGATAACCCGGACCAGAAGAACAAAAATCAATTACTGGAATGTGGACGATGGGATCTGATATAAAAGGCGTAAACAATGGAAGTTGTTGCGAGCATGGCAAGGTAAGTGATGACACAGAAAATGATGCAGGAACTAATGCATCAGGGAGAAGAGTTGGAAGTGTCATGGCTCCAAGCTCAGAAACATCAATAGGCAGCTTAGCTGGCACAGACGCAACTGTGGGTGCAGCAGCAGGCAACAATGAAGATAGAGGTGGCAGAGGAATGTGTTCGGAGATAGATGACAGATGTGAAGACGTTGCTTTATACTGCAGTGAAGATGGGCAGGGGGGACACCAGCAGTAGTAAGGAGAAAACAAGGAACTTGATCTGGTTGTCTGTGATGGAGAAAGGTGAATCGACATGGGATTGAATGAAGGGAGAGAAGGTAAGGATGGTATTTCAGGCAAACCACAGGAACGAATCGAACTTGGTTCGGTGTTCCTTGAATTGTCATCCTCGCATTTGCTGGTACATGGGGCATTGACTGTACATGAACCAGAAACTGACGCCACTGGTTCAGATCTTTTTGTCAACGTGCTTGGATGGAAATCTCCATGCTGCTTTAATTCCTCCCTAGATCCACTTCTTGTAGATGTTACTGTTCTTTGCATTTCATCCTTGAAAATACTTAATCTTGGGTTCAGACCACCTTGACAGACAGAATGCACCTGTCCTAAATGCACTTCTACAGTGCGTGAACGTGACTGGGAAACCGCAGATGAGAATTGACAATCAGTTTCATCAGGAGTTGAACCACCATGTAAACCATGTGATGAAGCAGCTGAATTAGCTTCCGTAGTGTTTGCGCACCCAAGAAGATATGTCCCAAGATGAGTTGCAAATGAATCAAGGCGTGACTCAGAGATTCCAGTAAGACGGGATAAGGAGGGCTTCCTTTGTAGTAGATCTTTCATCTGTTGCATACATAAGATAATCAATAGAATATTAAGAATTTTCTGAAAACAAAGGCCTACATCTGCATGTACTTGATTATCTGCCTGTAACCCAGTGAGTAAAAACATCACTATACTCAAAGGATGTTTAAGGTTTGATCCACTGATAAAGCACCATGGCCCTACCTGAGTGGTGGATTTAAAAAAATGTTGGAAATAGCAACCATACATATTCAAGCAACCTTAATGCTTGTTCATGACAGGCTTATCCTAGAGCATGATCAAATTATTGCAAAAATTAGGTAAGAACAGAAAAAGCACCTTAGCAAGCAACTCGAGGCCATGGACCTTTGACTTCTCGGAACACCAATAGTACAAGACTCGAGGTCCTAGGAGCTTTAGCAAGAAGGAACGTCCAGAAGTATCAGCTGATATTTCCTCAAGAATCACATCAAAGCTATCAAAGTCATTGCTCAAAACAGCCAAACTCTCGGCACAGCCATTGTCCCCAATGAATGAAATGTGCATATTAGATGAAGGCAAAAGATTGAGATTCAATTGTCCCCTACACAATGAGAAGACAAGGTTAAAACAAAATATCAAGAAACATTCAACGAGAACAGAAAAAGAACACAACTAAAAGGGAAAAAAATTTACTGATGGTGGTACTTGACCATAAACTACTATAATCTAACACCAGTTATGCCAAACCAAAAGCAAGCATTTAAAGCAAGATAATATAAAAAACAAATTTTAGATTATTCAAATATCTATATAAATTTGTGCATCTTAGCAAATGAGTGTAAAAGGTTAAGCAAAGTAATTCCTTAGGCACATGGCCACAGAAGTCAGATAGTACAGAGACTGATTTAAGCCATATGGAGTTGGCATCAGGAACTAGCTCATTGCTATAAGAGAAGAAGGGCAGTATGGTGATATCACAGTCTGCTTCTAATTCCCAAACCAACCTTGAAGGGCATAGAGTTTCCAATGTGACCATGACAAACAGCCCATTCCTCTAAACAAAGGACATTGAAGTGATTTCACAATCCATTTGTACTCTCCATTCTAGTGCTCAGTCAGGTTCTCTATGTAGAATATTATTTTCATTAAGGTAACATGTGTTTGAAAATCCCTCCAGGTTAGATATTTTTCTAGAAGAAAATTACTTTCAATTTAGACAAATTATGTCAAAAAATTCCTATAGTTTAGAAAGAGATTTTATAGTGGGAACATAAAAAAATTATGCATAAAACAAGACCAAGCATTTGTAGAATGATTACGACAACATTCACAATTTAGCAAGGATGGGTTGAAGGCTTCCATTGTTGAACTTCAGAGAAAGACAAAAAAAGTTTATGAATGAGAAAACTAGTTTTTCAAGCATTAAAAAGAATCAAGGCTTCAACAAGAAAAATGGAGTTATCCAAGTAGAACTTTATAGACACTAGTTAGAACTTAAGGCACATGCAGTAATAAAAAAACGATGACACAAAGCAGAATTTTTAAATCTGAAAGTAAACTTCATATGGAATAGAAGAGCATAACATGTAGAATTGTCACAAGTAGATGATGGTGTCATACTATTATCTCACAGTGGGTACAAAAAATAATACTAGACAAGGACACAAAAAAAATGAAGTGAAAAACTTTATTTTTTCAAAAATAAATACTAGCAAAATAAACAGATGAAGTGTAAAAGATTCAGTCGCTAATTATTAGACCATTTAAACATTAATGTCATGTTATTAAAACAAAAAAATGCTTTTTCAAAGGAAAATTCAATGTTTCATAAAAAGACAAGTGAATTTAATACAATTTTAAATGGAAGAAGCAATTTAAATATTTGCTTCTGCATGTAATGGCATGACAGAAAGACCAATAATGTAAAGCAGAAATTGAACATCTTGGCCAGTTTTCTGTAAGCAAGTAATATCATGTTCTCTCGAAATGTAAGATCAGAAGTGGGATGAACATCAGAGGATGACAAGCCTCTCCTCAAAATGTAAAATTTTACACTAATACTATTCCAACTTAGCATCAAATGATCAAATTTCTAACTAGGAGCAAAATATGACGAACCAAAATCACAAAATAGAAGTAACATCTTTTTTGCATAGTGCATTCACAGAGAAGATTAATAATAAAAATCTATAAAGAATCTCATTCAGGCAAGGAATTAGACAATTTGAATTGGCTAACATACTGCATAAAGCAACTTTTAAGCAGTGAATAATTCATAACAATGATAAAATATTCATTATCACAGGATAAATTTGACAGATTATGTACTTAAAATGCATTATAGATCATAATCCTATAAAACTCTGCTAAAAGACAAACATATAAAAATAATAGCAAATATGTGCTCCGATAATAAAGGATCCTATTGCTGGAATCCAACTGGGATAGGATAATGATCATACAAATTCAATATACCATAAGTCTATGTAAGAAACTACCTTCTTTTGCTCATAAATCAGAGATCTTAACAGAACATCACAAACGCCCACTTTACCTACAAATCAAAAGACATTTTTACTTGGAATGATGAACAATGCCATCACTAATAAGCTGAGACAGAATCCTGCAATCATTCATAAACAACTACAAATATCGTATATTTTCCAGCCAGTTGAAATGGGTACAACTTAAAATCAAGATACAATGTGTTAACCAACTCTCATATCCCAAGCAGTAGAACAGCTCAGAGGTTAAATCCACAGTACTACATAAAGAAAAAAAACCAAAGCAGGAGCATGATAAATCATCTTCAATGTGTCATTAATTGAACAATTCATTGAACCTAACAACATAGCACCAAACTCCAGCGTGCTACATCACAATATACCTACCATCAATATATCATGTTATCAAAAGCTAAGCAGATCTCAACTCCCTCACATCTCTTTTCTCAGCTCTCTCACATCTAAAACTTCATCTTAGCCCTTATGGTTAAATATTTTTAAGATCAGATGCATCAAATAAATGTGTGGTTGATGAATACAAGAAGATGAATATGAACAAGAACTTGTTAGTCATCATGAGAAAGAAGTATCGAATGAGATTACTCCTTATCATATATCACAAGTTTACAAATAAGAGAAATTAGCGAGTACCTAACTGCATTAATTTTCTCGAAATATCAAGTATTCCTTACAGTTGTAGATCATAGCTCCCAAAGACTATCATTCTACATAATTTCGTTAGTAATGCTATATCATAAAAGTTCCAGAAGTCCTGCATGCTGATTTAGAAGTAATGTCAATTTGAAAAAAAAAACAAGATATTTTTCTTTTCCTTAGGTTCCTAATCTATAGCCAAATATATGATGATTACAAACTTCAGCAGCAGGAACAATATATTAACTTCACCTGTTCTAAGGATGTCAGAATATTGGCTCAAAATAATCAATTACTCTTTCTTTTATTTTTGAAACAATCAATATGAACCTGAGTTGAAGAACAAAATAGTAATACAAGTTGAAAGGGTGTTCTTGAGCCCTTTTCCCCTTCTTTTTCAATTTTCTCTTCATTTTTCCTGGTTCATGAATGTATGCTTTAAATGGTGATTTTTTTTGCCTGGCCATTATGTATTTGCAATGCATCTATCCTGAAGGCTGCAGAAAACATCAACTGTGGTCTAAAACAATCACATCTCAAATTGTTGCAAATTTTAGTGCTCTACATTGAACTAACAGCAAACTTTGTGGATTTTTTTTTCCACTAGAATATGAGAAGTGTATCTTCAAACTTTAAGATACATATTGCCTGAATACATCTTGTTTAGCTCCAAGATCATGGAAAAGAACACAAGAGATACCCTTCACATTCAAGCTATATTCTAGAGAGTCCAATGCTAAAAAAGGTATTATGATGTTTTACTAATAATGCAATGAAACAGGAACTGACCTGCATTGATATTGAACCACTGCAAGAAAGGGGAGAACTGTCATAGACTCAATAATTTATTGGAGAACTTATTTTCTTGCCTCTCACATTAAAAATCATCCATATATGCAATCTGTTTCAGGTGACATATATGCAATTTGTTTCAGGTAACATGTTTTATATCTAATTTACAGCAACAAGTCTTTCCTACGTAGATATTTATAAAAATAAACCAACCGGTTAAAGAACAAAAAAAATATATGGGTGCATGTCACATTAAGCAAATAAAATTTTGGGCCAACATAATAGATTAATTCATAGCTCGACAGTAAAAGAAAAAGAGAACCAGGGAAAAAAATGACCATATCCAGCCACTTAAACCAATCAATGTAGATATATAGTAACCCGATCACTCTATAAGCACATTAAATAATCAGTATCAAGTTTATGAATTACCTTGTAGCAGTCGGGCATAAGATGTTCCCTAGCTTCTTGACTTTTCCTACACGAACAGAAACAAGAGGAACACACAGGCACCTTGCCAACATCCCTACTTCCGATGCTTCAAAATGCTGGCCATATTTAGGAACAATAAACAACTAAGTTAAAAATAAAATAAATGAGAAGGGTAGGAAACATATAAAGCAAAATTTGACCAAGCATAACATATCACCATCTAGCTTCCACATTTTTATACAATAAGAAAGCATACAAATCATAAAATGCAACTAATTAGTTGTGTTAATTCAACAAGTATTAGACATCAGATCTCTACGGGCATGGCTTAGCAGGCGAAAATTTTCTGAACTAGAATTCGAGTTGCTACACCTACACATATCGTCTTTGAAGAAGTAAATTTTGACTATGATCGCGGAAATGAAAAAGGATAGCAATTAGGCGAAAGCCGCATATTGCAAAGTAAATCCATCTTACGAGCAATAAAAAACCCAAGAAACGGGGAGGGGGAAAAACGAGAACCTGGCTCAGCTGCGCTAGCAGCTTGTCCTCGGCGGGGCCGCCGGAGACGTTGAGCTTGAGCAGAGGCTTCGACCTCTCGTCCGCACGGCAGGCGCCAAGAACCTGCAGATCCAACGCCTGCAGCCACGGCAGCACCCGGTCGTCCCCGGCGCCGCCGCTCGCCTCATGGGAGAGATCGTCGTCCGATTCGCCACGGAGGTTCTCTCTCAGCCTTTCAGCGACGCCGCCGCCGTGGGTGGATTCGGATCCGTTGTTCGCCCTAAATCCCTCGCCAGCGTCTCCATCCGACGATCGATCCGAGCCCTCCTCTTTTCTCGGAGGCACCATCGCTGGCCTTCGATCCACGAAACGAAACCCTTTGCTTTCTTCTCCTTGTCGCTCCCTTAAGCAGAGATCGACGAGATGTGGGCGGCTGATGAGCGGTTAGAGAAGAGATAGCAAGATTGGTAAAACGATAGATTGGAGGATGGAGGAGAGGGGGGGTGGGTGAGGATATATATATATAGGGGGAGGGCGGATTTGAGGCGGTGTTATGAATCGGAGTTTTATGGGGAGTTCCGGTCCGCGCGCGTCATCCGCCACTGCCTGCAGGCGACGGGAGGTGGAGTGGGGCCAATGACGTGGCGTCGTGTTGGATCCCGAGCCACACGACGCCACCGAACTATCCGCCAAAAAGGTCGCCGCAACAGAGCGTACAACAATTCACCTACCGATCTTTTGATTGGGCAACAATTGGATTGGACCAATGTGTGGGACCCAATAATTTCGGTTGCTCTTGAGACAGGTAAAAGACGAACAGGTGCGGAAGATAAAGATGAAAATTAAATGGAGTTTCGTAGGGACAGAATACAAGTTTATTCACATTTATACCCTCCACAATCATGGAACTCTCTGAGTGATTTCAGCGTTTTTTTTAATTATTATTATTTTTCTCATTTCAAACCCGTTATTTTCTTATGGTGGAAATGCAGTCGGTCTGAATCTGTTATTCAATCAATCTGGTCTAATGCTAACTTGATTCAATTGTAGTATTTTGAAATAAAATTATAGGACTTTAATCCAGTAATAAAAATGATTATATTTTTAAGTATTCATGATTGATAATTCTAATACTATTAATATAAATTTTGGGCAGTTCTCAGTTCTTTCTTTATATTCATGGGCTTTATTTGTTAGCATATAAGAAGAATGTTACGATGCAAATTCTATATAATATGGATGATGATTGGGTATATTTTGATACCACTCACGTGAACTCAAGCAAGTAGATATGACGATGCAGATGTGGAACTTCAAGTATGATATGGCACGAAGCACACACGTGGCAGGTAGTCGCTTGTTGTCCCCTCCGTATGAACGATATCATCATGGTACAGTCGTCTCGGAAAGCTCGGGGCGATGCCGATTCGTGCAGGTTGGTCGACGCTCGCACAAAAGCTCAAGCCGGTTGCTCGAGAAGTCGGCTGCAGTTAATTGATCTCATACGACTAACTCATCCTCGCATGTATAAAAGCTAACCCTCCTTAATCAAGAGGGTGAGGACTTTTCACACATTCAACCCACTCTTATTCTACTCAACACTAACTTAAGCTTCGGATGGATCAAGTCAGAAAATCCCTCTCCCGACCTCGACTTTTGTCCGCTTCCCGACCCGACATGCATAGCTCAACCTGACCCGGCATGCATTTCTGCTTCCCGAGACTCCGCGTGGGCGACCTTGCACATCTGGGATCGGGCCAAGTCGTGCTGACTGCTCAACCACGACATAAAGGTTCACCAATATTTTGGCGCTAAAAGGAAAGCCCGATGTCGCAAGAGTGCCCCCAACCGAGCAACCCGGGAGAGTGCGCCAGAGAAGAGCCACCCCCGACTCACATGACCTTCGGGTTTGGTGGGCAACTTCCACTTCCTTTGAGCCTAGAAGGGAATACCTCGGTTGCAACCCTGAGCCGATATTGGCGGCTATTCAATGATCTCAGGATGTTGCCTCCCGAGACCATCTTGGGGCAGCCTACTGTCTTAGCCAAGGCGTTCCTCAACCTCACCCACCAAGTACAAGCGTAAGTTGGGATGATGCAAACCATCGCACCCCTCATACCCCAACTAGCTCAACAAATGATTTCCCCCCACGATTATCACCTGTGATCCAACCTACGCTCATCCCTACACCTTGTAATGCCACCCCTGTCGATCAGCCACCTCTGGCTCTAGATGCCCAATCGGGACACTTGAGGCCAATGATAGAGCGCAACATCCTTGTGCCCAGACGCGTTGCCTCGACCTTTCCCGAAGTCAACACCATATTGTTCGACTTAGCGGACAACTCGTTTCGAGCCCAATTATGGTTGGTGAATTGACACTTGGACGAGGTTCAAAGGGAATTTCATAAATCCGAGGAGCTCGGGGAAAGTACCTCGGTTGGGTCCCTCTTTGCCCAAGAAATTCCAGACAAGCATATCCCCCTCAACTTCTGCCTCCCAACGCTAGAGGCCTATGATGGTAGCTCTGATCCAGTGGAGCACGTCGCCACCTTCCGAGGCCAAATAGCCCTATACAGCCCTTCCGATACCCTATTGAGCATTTCCTACCACCCTCCAAGGCCCGGCTCAGATGTGGTACAGCTGATTGAGGTCGTCCTCGGTCTCGTCTTTTGATCAGCTTGTAAGGGAACTCGAGCTTCACTTCTTAGCCAGCGCGTGACCTAAACCGTCTACGGCCATGCTCCTCGGGCCAAGGCAAAAGGAGGATGAATCCCTCTCCCTCTTCGTCAGCCACTTCATTATTGAGATCTGAGGGGTTCCATATGCCCACCCCTCTTTAGTTATGCAAGCATTCTTGACGGGCCTATGACTTTCATGGTTATTTTGGTCATTGGTTGAGAGACCACCAGCGACCGTTCCCGAGATACTCCAACAGACCAACCAGTATGTTGCTACAAAGGCACTAGTGGCAAGAAAGCATGAGGAGTCGCACAAGAGGCCCAGCTAAGAGCTACCTATGTAAGCATATCGGGGAAAGAAGAATGCTCGCTACAGCGAGGCCAGAAGAAGATGAGCCCATGATGTTCAGTCAATGTCCGAGCAGTTGCTCGGCCAAACATGGGCCTGAGTAGTGTTGCTCGGCCAAACCAATGCTCGAACTACGTTGTTTGGCCAGTCTAGTCCCTAGTGCCTGAGCAGTCCTGCTCGGCTAGTCATGGGTAAGTCACTTTCCGAGCAAATTCTCGACCAAACATAGGCCCGAGTAGTGTTACTCAACCAAGCCAATACCCGAGCTACGTTGCTTGGCCAATCATGTGTAATCAGTCGCTACTCCATTCATTCAATGTCCAAGTAGTTGCTCAGCGAAACATGGGCCCGATTAGTATTGCTCAGCTAAGCCAATACCCGAGCTACATTGCTCGACTAGTCCAGTCCCCAATGCCTGAGCAGTGTTGCTCGGCTAGTCATGTGCAATCAATCGTCGCTTTGTTCATTCAATGTCCGAGCAGTTGCTCGGCCAAGCCAATGCTCGAGCTACATTGCTAGACCAATCTAGTTCCCAGTGCCCGATCGGTGTTGCTCGGCCAGTCATGTGCAATCAGTCGCTACTCAGTTCAATTAATGTTCAAGCAGTTGCTCAACCAAACATGAGCTCGAATAGTGTTGCTCGACCAAGTCAATACTCGAGCTATGTTGCTCGACCAGTCCAGTCGCCAGTGCCCAAGCAGTGTTACTTGGCCAATCATGTGCAATCAGTCGCTGCTCGGTTCATTCAATGTCCAAGCAGCTGCTCGGCCAAATATGGGCCCGAGTAGTGCTGCTCGACCAAGATAATGCCCGAGCCACACCTCGTGGCCAGTCTAATGCCCAAGCCATGCCTCGTGGCTAGTCCAATGCCTGAGCCTTGCCTCGCGGCCAATCCAATGCCCGAACCATGCCTCCCGACCAATTCGATGCCCGAGCCACCCCTTGCTACCAATCTAATGTCCAAGTCATGTCTCTACTAGTCTTGTGCCCAAGCAGTGTAGCTCGGCTAGTCCAATGCCCAAGTAGGGTTGCTCGGCCAGCCTAGTCTTTGAATTATGTCGCTCGACCAGTTTAACTCCCGAATAGAAGCTCATGATCAATTGACAATTGAACCACCAGTCCCAGCATGATAGCCTAGTCCTTAAATTATGTCGCTCGACCAATTTAACTCCCGAATAGAAGCTCATGATCAATTGACAATTGAACCACCAGTCCCAGCATGATAGCCTAGTCCTTAAATTATGTCGCTCGACCAATTTAACTCCCGAATAGAAGCTCATGATCAATTGACAATTGAACCACCAGTCCCAGCATGATAGCCTAGTCCTTAAATTATGTCGCTCGACCAATTTAACTCCCGAATAGAAGCTCATGATCAATTGACAATTGAGCCACCAGTTCCAACATGATAGCCAACCCAACCAACAAAAAGCACCAAGCCATGCCCCGAGCCTCACCACGAGGAACCTAGGGTACGCCTCGTTAGGGCAGTTGAGAATGATAGAGCATATTTTGGTATATCCCACGTGGACCCAGACAAGTAGACATGACGATGTAGATGTGGAACTTTAAGTACGATGTGGAGCGCAATACACACGTGGCGGGCAATCGCTTGTTGCCCCCTTCGTACGAACAACATAATCACGGTACAGCCATCCCAGAAAGCTTGGGGCGACACCACGCGACGTCGATCCATACAGGTTGATCGGCGCTCACACAAAAGCTCAAGCTTGCCACTTAAGGAGCCGACCACAGTTAATTGACCCCATAAGACCAACTCATCCTCACAGGTATAAAAGCTAACCCTCCTTAATCAGGAGGGGGAGAACTTTTTGCACATTTAACTTACTCTTATTCTACTCAATGCTAACTTAAGCTTCAGAGGGGTCGAGTCGAAAAATCTCCCTCTTGACCTCGACCTGTGTGCAAAGGCTAACAATGAAGAAGCAAGCAACAAGACTCATAGCTCAACCCGACCCGACGCTCATTTTCACTTCCCGAGTTTCTGCATGGGCGACCTTGCACATCCCGGATCGGACCAAACCATGTCGACTCCTCAGCCACGACGTAAAAGTTCACCAACATATGAAACCCATCTAAAGTGCTAACTCACATATTTCAACCTAATCTTAGAGATGTTATGCAAAACAGAATCACAGCATTCATCGGTGGCCATGTTTGTGAAGCTTCCCAGTCGTTTCAGGCCAAATCATATCAGAGACGGAGCCCAAGCGAGCATAAGAAAAGGAACAATACACCTCTCCCCGAAGCACACTGGAACAGTTCAGGGCAGGGAGAGTGTGTGACCATCTACGTAGTAGTAACAGATGAAAACGACGTGCATGGGCAGTAATATCATTTCTTAGCGAAGAGGCCTCCGAAGCCGCCGGACTTCTTCTTGTTGGGAACCGAGACGGAGGTGGTGGTCGACTTCCTGGACCCGGTGGTGCGGCCGCGGCCGTTGCTCTCCTCCACCTTCCTGAGGATGGGATCAGTCTCCAGCAGCTGGTCCTCCTTCTGCAGCCCTCCCAGTATCCAGTCCAGCAGCCCTTTCTCCTCTCCGCTGCTCCCTGCGCCCTTCGCAGCCGCCGTCGCCGCGAACACCCGCCCGCCGGCGGCTGCCGCGCCCATTGCCAAGGTCATCGCCGCCATCTCTTTCTCTTCTTCCGCTCACTACTCTCCTCCACCTCTCACCACCTACACATATACATGGGATTAATCCGGGGATGTTGTGGGATACCGTGGGGGTCATCCACAGCCGTCTTATCCGAAGAAGGGAAGGTTTGAATCACTTTATAATCTGTGGTCACAGCGAAGCCGTTCTCGTCAGCCTGAGCACAAGATTGAGGTGCAGCGTTGGCCAAGTTGCCGATACTTCGTCCTCCACTGTGCCTTTGCGGCTGTAGCAGCAGGAAATAAATGCTCGGTACTTTACAGTCTTGGGTTTGCCAGAGGTTCGGCACCAGTCGCTCGTTCATGAGCCCAATGACCGAGCTCGATCTTAAAAAAAATGAAAACAAGTATTAGGTTAATTAATAAATAAATAAAGATTTCTAAAACTTAGATCAGAACGTATATAATGCCAATTTATGCTTAGAAGTAAAGTTTAGAAAATAGGCAGAAATCAATGACAACATCTCATGTTGTTCATGCGGTCACTGCATCTTTATTTACTGAACTGAGAGCACAACGAAGACGCTGCTACTACACGCACGGATTCAGAGAGTGAGGGAGAGAGAAAACGAGGTGATGTCTCCTTGTCGGAACGCAGCTGCTGTTATTACATTTATGGTCGCCACTTCAGAGCTTCGACGATGCAGCGTCCATCACACGCACGAAGAAATCTGCAGCAAAGAAGAGATGCCACTGGAATCATCCAAATGATATATTGGTTGGGATTCAAATGCTGCAGCAGAAGAATGGCATACCAGAATCATCCTTAGAGAAGCAGAGAGGAGGAGTTTTCCTGAGAACATTGTCATAGAAGCCACCCTGCCCAACCAGCACACCCATGTCCGCTTCATCAAGCATGCAACAGCTCATCATCAGAGAACCATTTGTTGACAGCGGGGAAAGAAACAAGAACTCATCTGCAACTGAAAGCTTACCTTTGATCATCCCCATGACACGCAGGACTTGAGTTTTGGCAGGAGTCTTTTGTCGGCGGTCGGTGACCAACTCAACTCCAAGCATCAGTCCTCTACCCCTCACATCTCCAATGACTATACAACAGTCAAAACAAGCAACAAAGAAGATGATCATTTAGTCACTATAACCAAAAGGTTAAGCTGCTTCGATTTAACACGTTTCTGCACGTCATCTGCAAACAGTAATCGGGCGATGCAAAACTGGAAATTGGTGTTGCTGTGGTGTGACTCCTTGAATAATGATGAGAAGAAGACCTTGTCATCAACTTGATACTAAAAGAAGAGACTACATCTTGTATTATTCTCTCTTCTCTCTGTTCTCTTTCCTTGGATTCATACATAAATAGAACTACGACAAGCGCGACTTACTGTGATGCTTTTGTTTGAGTTGTGCCTTTGACGTGATCTTTCAAGTAATATCCCACAAGTGATGCTTTTCTTAAAGCTTTTCATTCTCCAGCGCTCTGAGGACATCATGACCACCAGCCATGGACACAGGATTGCCACCGAAGGTGCTAAAGTAGCTTCGGCGAGCGGAGACTCGGGCGATCTCAGGAATTGTGACCACTGCACCGATGAGGATCCCGTTTCCAATTCCCTGAATACGATGCACCAAAAACCACTCAACTATAAATGAAACGTAGCACAAAAGGATGCCTGATGTGAACTTGTAACCTTACCAAGAATCTCAGTAATCTTGCAATGACGATGGTGGCTATAGTTAACATATGTAGCTCAAGGTTTAAAGTAGTAGGTTAAATCAAAACATAGTATATGTAGTATTCTTTTAACCTTTAACCATATGAAACTATCTTCTTAGTTTCTAATTTTTTGACTGACTTAATTTATTTTAATTTTTAACTTATTCAAATTTTATCCACCGACCACATTAGTAATCTTGTAATGATGAATTTGAATCGATTTGATTAGGGTTAACATATATTATGTCACCTATAATTTCAACCCAAAAGTTTAAGCCTTTTATGTTATGGGTTATTCAATCTTTAATCATATAAAGTTATCTTCTCAATCCATGTACAAGGAGTTAAACGATGTCTGGCACAACGCCATGCGCTTCAAACCCCCAGAAATGGCTTCTTGTGCGTGCAAATCCCGCTTGTACCTCGTCGGCAATGCACAGCTCTCCAGCTTCTTTAAGGTGTTGTACACCGCAGGTGAGTATCCCGATGCCAATTCCACCCACTCCCGGTCATCCAAGAAAGAGATCCTAACACCACAACAAAACAGGTGAAGATGATATCCAACATAGCATGAACACGCAACGTTGGTTACATTGTGTGTGAGGGATATATCCATCGAGACTTGCATACTTGGAACGATTCCGAAATGAAACCCGTGACTCGCTCGCAAGTCCTGAACTCTATGATTTCTTGGACATCTTTAGCGTATTTTTCTCTGTCACCCAAAAAATTTTACTTTTACAAGTGTTAGGTGAATCTTATGTCGTGACCGAGATGTCAATACGATTTAATCTGATCCCAAATGCACAGAGTCACCCATGCAAATACTTGAACATGAGAGGTTGACGTCGGGTCGGATCCAAGCTTCGTCACTCGAGTATGGTCTCTCCCTAGACAGGTTATTACTTCTTCTCCACCGAGTCTCTACATAAAGGCTTGAGCGAGGGGAGGGGTGATTTCTCGACTCATCCCCTCTGAAGCTTTAGTCAGTGTTGAGTTGGATTAAGAGAAGTTGAAGTATTCGAAGTCCCCCCTTGACGCTAGTTAGGAGATCGGTTTTTATACTAACAAATGAATGTCAGTCATACTTCTACATCGTACGACGCCATTCTGAATCTGCATTGTACCTTTCGTGTGGGCGTCGATTGACCTACAAGAATCTGCATTGTACGACGCTATTATGAGCTTTTTGGAGTGGCTATGTATTATGCGGCATCGTCTTGTATGACCGCGGACAATATGGGAGCGTACGACTATCCCATTCGAGTTCAAGGTATCACTAGTGCACCATGTCAACCCTGAGGCTCTTCATTAGCGCTAATGTGGCTGTTGATTGTTGCCACGTAGATGGTACCAGAATATGTCATATCAACACATCAGAAATATCATTCACATGTTTTAAAATAATTCTATATGTTAATCTTGTATTGGAAAAAACCTGTTAAAGCGGAATAATTCTTTTCCCTCTTTGTGTATCAAAATGAGTTCCTCATCAAAATACTAACTTAATATTAAAATGCAAATATCAACCAGCACAATATAAACAATAGAGCAATAAATCAATCACACAGTGAGACTAAATTTTTAACGTGGAAAACTCAATGCGAGAAAAATCACGGAACCGTAGTCCACCTCAAACTTCCACTATCAATAGTAATGATAATAAGTTTACAATAAGTCTTCTCTAAAATAGTAAAAGGATCATAATAACATCAAGATCATATATCTTGGTTTAAGAATAACATATCTTTATCGTATAGATGGATCTCATCAAAAGATAATTTTAGGTCTTACAAAGTGGGTATAGTAGGAAAGTACCTTAGAGAGGGTAAACTATAAATCAACACTGTTAGGATTGTAGAGTTTGCTACAAGGATTCTCCATATTAAATTTGGGCCAAAACGGATAACGTTTGGCCACTAATCATTAAGCAGAAAACTCAAGATCCTAATTTTTCTCTCTCCTTTTCTCTCCTTTTCTCTCTCTCTCAGAAAACTCAAGCCCGCTCTTCGCCTATATGCTTTAAGTTTTTCCTTAGACAAAGACTTTATCAATATATATTATCCATTCTCATTGGTATGTACCTTTTCCAACTGTAATTCTTTCATCTCAAGCACATCACGAATCTAGTGATATCTCACATCAATATGCTTGGATCTGGAATGGTATGTTGAATTCTTGGAGAGGTGAATGACGCTCTGACTATCACAGTAAATAGTATATGCTTCCTGTTTCAAGCCCAATTCCTATAGAAACTTTTTCATCCATAAAACTTCCTTGCAAGCTTCAGTAATTGCTATGTATTCTGCTTCAGTGGTTGATAGAGCAACACAATTCTGTAACTTAGATTGCCAAGAGACTGCTCCCCCTACAAATGTTATCAAGAACCCTGAAGTGGACTTCCTGGAATCAGTATCACTTACCATGTCTGCATCTGTGTACCCTTCTAACATAAGTTCATAACTTCCAAAACATAAACACAACCTGAAAGTACCTCTTAGATATCTTAATATCCATTTCATTGCTACCCAATGTTCCTTTCCAGGATTAGAGAGAAATCAGCGGACAACTCTAACTGCATGAGCTATATCTAGCCTAATACAAACCATAGCATACATCAAACTACCTACTGCAGATGAGTAAGGCACTCTAGACATTTGTTCTTTTTTTTTTCTCACTTGTAGGACATTATTTCGAAGTAAGCTTGAAATGACCTGTAAGTGGAGAATAAACTGCTTTGGCTTTACTCATGTTGAATCTTTCAAGAACCTTTTCAATGTAAGTCTCCTGAGATAGCCAAATCTTACTTTTCTTCATATCATGAAGAATCTTCATGCCAAGTATTTGTTTCATCAATCCCAAGTCTTTCATGACAAAAGACTTACTTAGCTCTCTTTTAAGCTTTTCAATTTTACTAGTATCATGGCCAACAATTAGCATATCATTAACATATAGTAGTAGAATAATAAAATCATTATCTAAAAATTTCTTCATAAACACACAATGATCAAATGCGGTTCTATTATACCCTTGGCTCATCATAAAGGAATCAAACTTCTTGTATCACTGTCTAGGTGCCTGTTTAAATCCAAATAAGCTTTTCTTAAGCTTACACACCAAATTTTCTTTTCCCTTGACTTTGAAACCTTCTGGTTGCTCCATGTAAATTTCTTCTTCTAAGTCACCATAAAGAAATGCTATTTTCACATTAAGTTGCTTAACTTCTAAATTCAAGTGGGCAGCCAAACCAAGAACAACTCGGATAGAGGACATTTTTACTACAGAAGAAAATATTTCTTCAAAATCAATACCTTTCTTCTGACTGAATCTTTCACAACTAGTCGTGCCTTGTATCTTTATTGTGAGTTATTATTTTCAGACTTCAATTTGTAAACCCACTTATTCTTGAAAGCTTTTTTCTCTTTAGGAAACTTTACTAAGTTATGGGTGTGGTTCTCATGCAAGGATCTTATTTTTTCTTGCATGGCTTTAACCCACTCATTCTTATGCTCATGTAGAATAGCTTCTTGGTAAGTTTCTGGCTCTCTCCCATCAGTAAGCATAACATATTCATGTGGAGGATATCTGGTAGATGATTGTTGCTCTCTTGTGGATCTTCTCAATGGAATCTCAATTGGTGGTGGAGGTACTTGTTCAGTTGGTTCAACATTATCAACTACAGGAGTCTCATCACTGATATTCTCATCATGATTTTCTTGTTCATCTCTCCCATGATCATTATGAACTATCAGTGAAGGAACTGGACCCAAACACCAAGGAATACAAACAGAGGTTTCTGGCTTCTCAATATTATCACCATCATCAAACAATTAGTCTTCAAGAAACACAACATTTCTGTTTCTAATAATCTTCTTATTCACTGGATCCCATAATCTGTACATAAACTCTTCATGACTATATCCCAAGAAGATACATGCTTTTGCCTTATTATAAAGTTTGAACCTTTCATCTTTAGGAATATGAACAAATGCTTTACACCCAAAGATTCTCAAATGATTATAAGATATATTTTTTCCTCTCCAGACTCTCTCTGGAACATTACCTTTCAAAGGAACTGATGGAGAAAGATTTATCATGTCAACTGTAGTTCTCATAGCCTTCCCCCAAAATGATTTCGGTAACTTGGCATGAGAAAGCATATACCTAATCCTTTCTTCAATGGTTCTATTCATCCTTTCTGTCACACCGTTCTGTTGAGGAGTTTTAGGAACTGTTTTCTCAAGCTTGATATTATGAAACCTGCAATAATTCTCAAAAGGACCCTTGTACTCGCCACCATTATCTGCTCGAACACACTTTAGCTTTCTGCCAGTTTCTCTTTCAATACTGACATGAAACTCCTTGAAAACATCGAGTACCTGGTCTTTAGATTTCAAAGCAAAAGCCCACACTTTTCTAGAATGATCATCAATAAAAGTAACAAAATAAAGAGCACTTCCAATGGTTCTAGTTTGCATAGTACAGATATCAATATGAGCTAAATCAATAATATCTGATCTTCTAGATGATGGATATGTATGAAATGCAACTCTATTTGTTTTTCCAACTAAGCAATGATCACAAGATTTAAGAGATGTACCTTGCAACTTTGGTAAGAACTGCTTTCTAGCAAGAGTTTGAAGTCCATTCTCATTGATATGACCAAGCCACTTGTGCCAAAGATCTATACTTTCATATTTTTGAATTGTATTAATCTCTCCTTTGTGTAGCTTAGCTTCCATGATATAAAAAGAGTTAAGCTTCTTTCCTCTTGCCATAATTAGAGAATCATTAGTGAGTTTTCATTTACTTTCATCAAAATAATGTGCAAAGCCCTCATCATCAAGTTTGCCCGTAGATATCAAGTTAAGACGAATATCTAGAACATGCCTTACATCTTTGAGTATCAATTTGCTCATAATATTGGTCTCCAAGCAAATATCTCCAATATCCATAATCTTAAATGTACTACTGTTTCCCATTCTGACATTACCAAAATCACCAATAATGTAAGATCTAAAAAAATCACTATGAGAAGTAACATGAAATGAAACACCAGAGTCAATCACCTAGTTACTATCTTGAGCTACAAGACTAACACAACCGTCATCACAAATAATAATGATATTACCTTCAGCAGCAACTATATTTGTCTCTTTCTCATTTTTCTTCATTTCATTCTGTTCTCGCTTCCAAAACCTACACTCTTTCTTCATGTGACCTGGCCTGTTACAATGGAGATATTTGATATCTCTTCTAGACTTGGATCTTCCTCTATAACCATGTGGATTTCTGTTATGACTTCTTCTACATCTTTCTTGTTTTTCAGTAACAAATGCATCAGAAGAAGATTCATCATGTTCTTTCCTTCTGACATCTTTATTTAACAAATTATCTTTAATCATATCTATAGTTAGAGTCCCATATGGCATGGAGTTACAAATTGTCATCACATATATTTCCCAACTTTCTGATAAAGAGCTGAGAAGTAATAATTCTTGTATCTCATCATCTATATTCATTTTCATATTAATCAACTTGTTTACAAGACTCTGAAATAGGCTTATGTGCTCAACAATATTCCACCATCTTTATACTTTAAATTTACAAACCTTCTGAGGAGAGAAATTCTATTTCCCATTGTCTAATCTTGATATGCTTATATAAATCTTTGCAATAAAGCATATCTTCCATCATACGCCTCCAAGTAGAATAATTTGATGAGTTCAATTTAATCATACCATCTGACTGTTCCATTTCAATCACACAAGAAAGGCTAGCACCAAACAACCTGCTACTTTGATACCATTTGTTAGAAAAAATTTGTTAAAGCAGAATAATTCTTTTCTCTCTTTATGTATCAAAATGGGTTCCTCATCAAAATATCAACTTAATATCAAAATGTAAATATCAACCAGCACAGCATAAACAATAGAGCAATAAATCAATCATACAATGAGACCAAATTTTTATCATGGAAAACCCAATGCGAGAAAAACCACAGAACCGTAGTCCACCTCAAACTTCCACTATCAATAGTAATAATAATAGGTTTACAATAAGTCTTCTCTAAAATAGCAAGAAGATCACAATAACATCAAGATCATATATCTTGGTTCAATAATAACATATCTTCATCATATAGATGGATCTCATCAAAAGAAGAATTTTAAGTCTCACAAAATGGGTATAGCGAGAAATAATTCAGAGAGGGTAAATTGTAGATCAACACCGTTATAATTGTAGAGCTTGCTATAATAATTCTTTATATTAAATTTGGGTCAAAACTGACAACATTTGGCTACTGATCATTAAGAAAAAACTCAAAATCTTAATATTTCTCTTTTTTTTCTTTTCTCTCTCTCTTTCCTCTTGCTGTGCGCTACGGCCTCTGCCTCTGCATGCACGCACGCTGCCCTCTCCTTTATCTCTCTTTGTTCTTCTCTTCTCTCTCTCTCCATCGTCGCTGTTCGCCACACGCGCTCATTGTATCTCTTTGCTTTTAATTACTGATTTGGATTTATAGTCTTAATTGTCCAACCCACGTATGGGCTGGACCCAACATCTTGTTAGTACAATAGATTCTAATTATTTGACATATGAGTTGGTTGGAGCCCATCGAAGACCATCTTCGAGTCCATCATAGACTAAGATATTACAAAGTTGATGATTTGAGTTGAGATCCTATAAAAAGTACACTAGCAACATATTCCATAAGACCTCTCAGATACTAAATTAGTATGAGATTAAAGAATTTGATCAAATATCAAAATCAACGAGTATATTCAGTCAAAAGTCCATAGAACGCACTTTGGAGTTGTGAGAAATGATTATTAGATTAAGGTTATGGTAAATATCATGAATGATTATGCACGTCATATGATCATCAATGGATCATGACATCATATACCGAATTGTTAGAGTTACAATTATGGAGAAATAATTTTGCTGATTTAATTTTCTTTTTAACGTTGCGTAGTTGACCTTACAGGGTTGAGTCCACATCATCGTTATCATCGATAATATGTCGCCAATCTTTTGTGATCGAATCTTATCTCATATGTCCGTCAAATGGATGTGATGTGTTGATGACCACCTACGTGTCGTACCCCCCACATCAAACCTCAATAAAATTCAGATCGAACGAAGGTCAACGTGCAATGTTACAGCTCGAAGATCCTAAAGACATTGCACTTTGCAGAGAAGGTTAAACCGAGGAGGGACTGCTACGATGAATGTGACAATGATCCAGAGACCTTTGCCTTAGCCTTTATCCAAGAGGAGAAAGGGCCTCATATCATTCTTCCAAAAGGAGAATCAAATCCTTAGATTGGTGAATAGACCATATCTAAAATTGAACATATCTGATATCTACAATTTTTTGTACTTGTCTTTTGGTTCAAGTTTGATATTGCAAATCAGATCCAATCAATCCTTTGTCATTCTTTTATCTCTATCCCAATTGTTGGCGACTCATCTATTGATATTCCCACATGGTTCTGAATCTGAAGTCGGTTTAGTTTCTAATGGTGAACTCCACATTCCTTGATCTGCATCTTCGCATTACCTAAGAGAATCCCAGAAGATCTTCTGGCATGATTGATTAGATGGGAAACACCTATAAGCTCATCGAAAAGGGTGTGTTAGTTTGACAAGTCTTACATAGTCCCACATTAGGAAAATCAAGTTTGGTATCTCCTGTTTAAACTATAAATATTTGTTTTGAGTTTAAATCCACACTCAGTTAAATAGTTTGGGCTTATAGTTTTGATTTTTCTTGTTTAATATTTTCGAATGTTTTATGGCCTAGGAACAACTCCCTAAGACATTTGTAATTGTCCCTCTTTTATAGTAGTGATTTGCTCTCTAGATGTAGATCAATTGATCGTTCTTGTTTCTTTTATTTTTATTCTGATTTATTATCTTTATTAGATTGTCAAATTACCTTTGGTAAATTCTTGGGGTCGATTTTGGAAGTGGTGAAGCTGTGATCTTTTGGTTTGGAATTTGTGTTCTTATTGATGTACTCTCTTCTTGTTTGATTCTGGTCGATGGAATAAAACATTTACTGCTGAATAAGATTGGATTTCGATCAATCCATCTTAGATTAAATGAAGATTGCAAATACTATCGGATTTGGCAAGCACATGAGAAGTTCAAGAGGAAACGAAAGGTGTATGGTATTGATGGATGACATAACACCACTGTTACAAAGTCCACTCCACAACACCAGTGACGCCACAGAACAACAACACACAAGGGAAACGCTGCGGTGGTGACGACGAGTGCTCACCACACTGAGAGCACAGTGGGTGGCAGCTCCAACCTTATTGTATGTAAAGCTCAGTATCGATTCATATTCTCCAAAGAGAGCCTCACTTCACCCTGCACAAGAAGAACATGTGTAAGATAAAAAGAGTAAGAAGAACATGGAAGAAGAGAGAGATCTTAAGTGTGATTGCTATATGAGAGTCAAGCGATGGAGAAACTTAAGTGAAAGACACTGTCAGAGTCAATCATTTAAAGAGGGGGCTTTCTCTTTCTAGATACTATGCTGTTCTCCTGACTAATTCTAAGGGAAGAGCAAAATACTGAAAGATTTGAGTATTATTTGGTCAAAATATTCTTCTACTCACATCTTCTGTAGAAGAAGATGACTGTCGAGGGAGTTGAAGCTAGTATGACTAAAAACTCTTTTCTCTTGTATTTTATGGGTTTCTCTCGTCGGAAGTCATACTTGTTTCTCTCATGATACTACTAGTTGAGATTAGAAATCTTTGCAAGTTTAATCTTTTACAACTCATTTTGACTATCTATGTGTAGTTGCGTGGTAGTATATAATGCCAAACAGCTAGTGAGGTATCAAAAGCAGCAAGAATTTGATTTGATCCTCCTGCATCAGACACCAAGTTTAGCCCTGAAACAAAGACAGAAGGTGAGGAGGAAGCAAAAGCAGCACTAGCGCAGAGACTCACTTGGAGCAGTCGACGGAGGTGCTGATGGGGTAGGGGACGCTGACGCCGCACTTTCCCGGGATGCCGGCAACAGTACCGGACTGGATGCCCTTGAGCCCGGCAACCGTGGTCTTGAGGCAGCTGCAAGCGGTCTGGCGGTCCGGCGTGGTCTTGGCGGCGGCGTTGAGACTCTTCACCCCGCTGCAGCACGCCGCGGGGAGCGAACCCTGCCCGCGGGCGTAGGGGATGCACGACTGCAGGAAGCCCACCACCTGCCCGCAGGTGAGCGCCTCCGTGGCACGCGGGGCCGCCGCGACGAGGACGACGGCCAGCGCGAGCACCACAAGAGCACCGGAGCGCGCCATTACCAAATGCAAACACTAAGACAGACACACCTACGAGGAAGATTAGATGAACTGCTGGTGTGGAGGAATGGCCGCCGTGGGTGGGTTTATATAGAGGCTTTGAGGGTGGGGGTTTGTGTGCAGTGAGAGTGGTTGGGAGTTGAGTTCATCGCATGCAGATCTGCAGGGATTAAAACAAGTGCATCGCGTCGTACCACATTCTGACATCGAGGAGATGGACTGTGTTAAATTGCATGCACAGCAACCTGTGTCACTTGCAATATCTTTCTGGTTTCCAAGGTTTAGATCCTGCAAGCTGCAAACATTATGACAGCATAAATGATGCGCAGTCACTGTTCATGTTTCACATTCAAGATAGATAGTAAAGTGGTGACTCTCTCTCACATGAGTGTCAGATGATTTAGTTGAATAGTGTGGTTCACAGTTGCCATGCTTGAAATATTATGTTTAGTGAATGTTAGGTAGGTTAAGAGAGGATTCTAAATAGATATACTTCAAACAAACATTAGCAGCTATATTTTCATATGAAGATGACAAAAAGAAAGTTAAACAAACAGTGATCATCAATTCAATGACATAAAGAAAGCGCACCAAAGGAGTAGAGAGTTTTTGCTGTCATAATATTGCATTCTCAAGCAGTTTGAAACAGCTAATGGTGTAACTATGTGACTAATCAATCTTAACACACATACAACATTAAGAACACTTAATCGTGTCTTCGAGTAGTTGATGTGTCAACTCTTAAAATTGTCTTAGATTTAGAGCAGGGTATGGTCTTCAATTAAAGCAGCAGCAGCTATGAATTTATTATCAGCATGCTAAAACCATTCAGAGTACTACTATCCATTGCTATTAAAATTCATATTTTCCTATAATTTCAACAAAATAAAATCAATCACTCGTCATTCTTTTATGAGAAAATTCTCTCATAAATTCTCAAAAATAAAATCAATCTTCTCTCATAGTGGATTTTTGATACTCGTCGTTTTCTTTGATTACCACTTTAGACATCATTTTCTTCTCTCGTCTTTTAAAAAATTAATATTATTTTTATGAGGATATTGAAATAGCTTATCTGGGAAAAACTTTCTCGGATCATCGAAAGATCCGGATCTAAATTTGCCTTCCTATTTTATCGTGTAAAAAACTCGAAACATATATGATGATGAATTAGATGCATTAAGATGCGTGAAAATTAGGACTGTCGGTGTTGAGCATGTCAAATCCCATTGACGAAACCAATAGTAATGCATTCATTAGGATTATAGAAGACGTGTGCGTTGGGCTCCCTTCGCAGCGGTACAGAGATTGAATGCATAACGAGTGGAGAAGCGTTGCATCTAACCCGAGACGAAGGAATTAAATGGAGAAGAGAGAGAGAGAGAGAGAGAGAGAGAGAGAGGTGTAACGTATCCCCGCCACCTGTACGAGAGAGAGAGAGAGAGAGAGAGAGAGAGGTGCAACGTATCCCAGCCACCTGTACGCGCCCGTCCCATAAATTCGCCGGGCCAGACCGCGTTCCGAAGGACAGGACCGGCATGGCACCACGTGGGACCCACCCGCTTCGTAACAGTGAGGAGGTCACATGGTGGAGACCGCGCGGGCCCCGCCGTCCAGGACGGGATCAGCGCCGTTGGACCACGTGAGATGTGTGGTTCAGCCAATCCGACCCATCGAGAAGGTTGGTACCAGAGGTAAACGTGTGGGTCCCTCTTGGTCTGGTGACCGCTCACCGATCCCATTCTACTGCTCTACTGCGAAACCGAGCCATTAAAAAGGTGGGGCCCAGAGGTAACCTTTCGGGTGTACGTGGTCTGGTGACCGCTCACCGATCCCATACTACTGCTCTATTTCGAAAAATGTGATATATATATATATATATATATATATATATATATGGAATTGCAAACACAATAAGAGAGACCAAAAACATGAATTCATAATTTCATGAACTGAAGCGAACCTTCTGTACCGTTTGATCATCGTTATGTCGACTTAAAGGGAGATATCCTTAAGTATATTTGATGTTATCAAATTGAAGTTGTTATCATAAAATAAAATAATTGCTAGGGAAGACTTTGGGCCAAAAGTGATGAACATATTGAGTTCCATGATTTCAGTAGGTTTTGGGAGATCAGAAGCTTTTCTAAGTACTTTCGCTCGCGTTTAGTATGTATAGTATGTTTACTATGGGCTCGATCATTAATATATACAAGATAATGTAAAAAGGGTTATATCTTAAAATATGGGTTCATCAAGGATGTTGAGAGGGCAGGTAGATTTCATCCGCCAACTTGGTCGCATTAATTTACGGCCCTGCATATGAATTAATGTGATAGGGACATTTGAATGCCATGTATCTCAAGTCAAGCCACAAGCAATTAATTGTTACAATGGGGGGGGGTAGACGAATCGTACGATGATGTGACATGAAATTACTCGATCAAAAATAAATGTTCCAAAAGATGTGAGACGAGAATTTGTCGATCAAAATTTGTAAGATTCCAAAAGATGTTGTTGTTATTGATGTGTGACCATTGCGTGACCTGATATCATCATCAGCTGGAATGGAAGCTTTCACTTTGAATTTTGTAATATGTTATCCTCATATCATGCTGAGAATTCTTTTTTACTCGCTTGATTGCGTAATTAAATTCCTGTTTTGTTTGAAAAATAATGTTAATAAAACATGCTTAAACCTCTAGATTTACTTTCTGTATTTATTTAGAGTTGTGTTCTTTTTTCTTTTTTTTTTGTACTTTGTGAAGTAAGATTTTGATTATACTAGAGGATATTGATTCGGATTCAATTGAGAACATTATCTATGTTTGTCTCATGGTGATAGGGTGTCGGATGTAGGAAAGTCTAAGTTGACATCTTAAAATATTACGTCGTGGTGTCCTAATAAAACTCTTCCAAAATTGAAGTTAGTATGTTATATACAATAAGTACCAAATATATATAGATGCAAAATTACTAAAATATTCAAAGAGTTGCAAGTGCAGCAAAGGAGCCTTTCTATGGTATTGTACTAAACTATTATATTTGAGGATATGGTTAAATGTTAAAAATGATTACACTCTTACTCCGATTTTGATGATGTGGGTTAATGACTAATTGAGTTAGCTTTCAATTTTGATGATATGATTAATTATGTATTATGTAGATTGATATATTGATTGAATGAGGTAGACGTGTCAACTAGGTGATGGTAATGTGTCAACGAAAGGATAGTGACATGTTGGCTCGTAAATGATGAGGTTTCGATTAGGTCATGATACATCGATCATATGGGGATGAACTATCGACAACCATATTATAATTTTTATATCTTACTCTAAGAAACATAGTTTGATTAGTAAATAGTTTTTGAAGTAATATAATTTGAACTTTTGAAACAAAATTTTTAGCAGTATAACAATGGTTTATCAAGATGCTATCAATTATTTGAATTGCTTTCTCAAATGCTTTCTTTCAGTTTTTTCTTTTTTTTCTCTAATATATATATATATATATATATATATATATATATATATATATATATACGTATATATATATACATATATATATGTATATATATA